>CM050528.1:22996128-23223628 GCA_027563665.1 Antrozous pallidus
CGCTGTGTATACCCCCCGGTCACTCAGTAGAGGGGAGGGCGCTGTGTATACACCCCCACCCGGTCACTCAGCAGAGGGGAGGGCGCTGTGTATACCCCCCGGTCACTCAGCAGAGGGGAGGGCGCTGTGTATACCCCCCACCCGGTCACTCAGCAGAGGGGAGGGCATTGTGTATACCCCCCCACCCGGTCACTCAGCAGAGAGGAGGGCATTGTGTATACCCCCCCACCCGGTCACTCAGCAGAGGGGAGGGCGCTGTGTATACCCCCCCACCCGGTCACTCAGCAGAGGGGAGGGCGCTATGTATACCCCCCCACCCGATCACTCAGCAGAGGGAAGGGCATTGTGTATACCCCTCGGTCACTCAGCAGAGGGGAGGGCACTGTGTATACCCCCCCACCCGGTCACTCAGCAGAGGGGAGGGCATTGTGTATACCCCCCGGTCACTCAGCAGAGGGGAGAGCATTGTGTATACCCCGCCCACCCGGTCACTCAGCAGAGGGGAGGGCGCTGTGTATACCCCCCCACCCGGTCACTCAGCAGAGGGTGGGGGGGGTGCTGCACCTGGGTTATGTCAGTGTGCAAAGGGCACCGTGGCAGAGTAATAACATCGCTCCTGGAGCAGCACTGGGCTGGAGAGAGCGGCGAGGAAGCAGCAGTCCCGTGGGACTGGGGGTAATTTAATCAGCAGCACTTCAGCACCGCAGAAAGCAAGGGCAGAGACATAATAAAGTCAGCACGCAGCTCCCGCAGCTCTTCTGCTCACCCTGAGGGGGAAATACAACCGACCGGAGCAGGCTCTCCACCTCGGCTGGCTGCCATTTGGAACCGGGTAAGTGTGTGTCACGGGGACCCACCTGGGCACTGCAGGGTGTCTGATAGCACCCGTACCTCCACCACTCAGGGCGCCACATTCCCCCAGTGTGACAAAAATATCTCCAAACAAAACTGCCCGTTCACAGCCCTACATCAACTGGAAAAGTTGTTGACACATGAGCCACTTGCTTCTGTACACACAGTAGGGAGGTTAGCATAGGGCTGAGAGAGAAAAGGGGTGTAGGCTTCTTTTATGTAAAAACCAGAAGTCTGGTGCACAAAATCCGTGCACTCGGGCGGGAGTGGGGTTCTTCAGCCCGGCCTGTGCCCTCGCGCCGTCCAGGAGCCCTCAGAGGATGTCGGACTGACAGCTCAGGCCCGCTCCCCAACAGCAGTCGCACATTCTTAGCGCTGCCCTGAGGCAGGGGAGGCTCCCGCCACTGTGCTGTGCTTACCAGCCATGAGCCCGGCTTCTGGCTCCTGCATTGAGTGTCTGCCCCTGGTGATCAGTGCAAGTCAAGGCGAATGGTCATTCTGCTGTTCAGTCAACTTGCATATTAGCCTTTTATTATATAGGATGCTCTGTAAGGTCACCAACAGGCACTTCACGTGGAATGATAAAAGACCAACCAAAACATGGGAGAGGGCTCACCTCACTAGAAACTAAATAAATACATATTAGAAGACTGAGATCCATTAGCAAAGAGTTAAAAGATGGTAACACATTTTTGGTTCTCAAGGATATGGCAGTGCAGGTGAAAGTAAAAAATTGGTGAAAAGTTATCAGATAAATCTAAACACGTATCTGTAAAAGCTTATCAGTGCATTATTTACAGAAGCGGAAAAAAGGTAATAAGCTAAACATGCTCAGCAGGGGATTCATAACATAATTGTAAATCCGTAAAATTGACACCACGTGGTCTTAAAAATTAGTATATGGGCCTTTATGTTACATACTAGGATGTCCATTATGGGATTGTTTTCCAGAGGAAAAAGTGCTCTCACTCCCGCCTAGAAAGTCAAGAGGGAAGAGAAAGGAGACCAGGGCGTATCTCTAGGAAGCTTGATTTCAGGTTACTTTCATCTTTACATATATCTAAATTAACCGAAATTTATCTTTAGCATGAGTTCTTTAAAAAATAGAAATAAAATCAATATTAAAAGCTCTGTCATTACCATCCTCCCCACTGGGGGGCAAATTAATCCCCATTGCACAGACTGTGTGACATCCCTCCGTGCTGGTGCAGACACAGAATTCCTGCCACCTCGTGACCCTGGGAGAGGCAGATGAGACCCCAATTTACAGAGGAAGGGCCTGAGTGCCCAACGACATGCCATCAGTAAGAGGCAGTTACTAACGGCAAGGCAGAATTCTGCCTGTGAGGACACCACGGCAGCATCTCCACAATCCTATATAGCAAAAGAGTAACATGCAAATCGACTGAGGTGGAACAACCGATTGCTATGATGTGTACTGACCACCAGGAGGCATATGTTCAACCCAGGAGCTGCCCCCTGGTGGTCAGTGCACTCCCACAGGCGAAGCACCGCTCAGCCAGAAGCCAGGCTGAGAGAGGGCACAGGCCGGGCTGAGGGACCCCCCCACACACAACTCCCCAAAGTGCATGAATGTCATGCACCAGGGCTCTAGTTTACCTATAAATTCCAACGATGAAAAAAGTATCCTAATAAAAGAATGACATGCAAATTGATCACACCTTTGCTACACCCACAAGCCACGCCCACAAGCCAATCAAAGTGAGCATGCAAATTAACACAATCAAGATGGTGGTTACTTTGCATATCTGCACGCAGGAGATGGCATAGAAGGAAGCCAAGCACTGCTGAAGGGAGCAAAGCTGTGGAGAAGCAAGCAAGCGGGGCGGGGAGAAGGGAGGGAGCAAGGCAGAGGAGAAGGGAGCGAGGCAGCAGAGAAGGGAGGGAGCTTTGCTCAGGCTGCAGGAAGCTCTATTCTTGCAGGAATCTCCCTGCAACGGGTCTCTAGTATTATATAATCCTCCCCAGAGTTCCTCTGCAGCTACATCAGCCAAGGGGCACCCCCAAGGCCCTCCACGTCAGTTTCTGGGAGCAGCAGTCTGAAGGCCACATTCCCTGCTCTAAACCCCTGTCCTCTGCTTCCTAAGAGCTACTGGCCTGCAATGCCAGCCCTCGCCCGGCCGGGCCCGGGCCACCCAGAGTTCCTGGCACTGTGCAGGCAGGTCGTCTCCTCTGCACATGACTATCTCAGCGCCCTTTCCTCACTTTATCGGTTGTTTCTTTGCCAGCTGACACTTCTCATCTTTATGGCCTCAGCAAGGAGCATAGTAATTAAGATTCAGAACTGGGGGGAAAGCTTTACATTACCTAATTCCTTTAGCCCCAAGCACTCCATATTTAATGATTTTTCCTAAACGAAAGGTGTTTTTGTCCCTTCTCTGATCTTTTCCTAAAATTCCATTATGTATCATGCACTTTGCCAAGATGAGGCCTCTAATTCTGGAAACCCTCCATCAGGGGAACCAAAAGCCAACCAGGGATTGGAGAGAGGTGGAAGGTCCTGGGTTAGAAGACCAGTCCAGGTCGTTTGGGTGACTTCACTGTGTCCTCTACAGCACTGGGAGCTGCCAAAACAGTGAACACACCCCTAATTGACTTAAGTACAACAAACATATTCCAGGGCCAAGTGAAAATGACCTTTGGATTATCGGCCCAATTTGGCTATTTATGCCACCTCTCCCCTTTTTTGGCCTGGACGACTGAAATCTATATGCTCTCTAGGGGGTGTTTACAGATGAGTCAGCGTTGGAGCTGGTGAGAGTTTGTGGGAAGGACAGTGGACCCGGCCCCAGATGAAGTTCTTGTTTTTGTTTCATCGTTAAATCACAGCAGGGACTCTGGGAAGTCACTTCACTGCTGACTACTGCCTCATCCAGGAGGTGCAAACAGTGAGCTTAATTCTCTATCACAAGGCTATAGATACTGTTTGCAGAAGCATGGGAAATGAAAAGCATGCCAAGTCAATATTCAAGTACAAAGTCAACATCCATGGGTTAACCCGTGAGGAAACTCTTTTCATATTAAATTTGTGTTATATTTCTCAAGAGTTAAAATAAGCTCACAGGAGAGACGGGTACCAGTGACCACAGGAAAACAACCCTCAAATCTCACACTGAGTTACAAAAAAAAACACCCCAAAGGATAAAACACCCAGACATGCACATTTCTTTCATGTACAGTTTGATTTAGCATCAAATGAATACACAGAGAAAGCAAAAAGTCCACTGCACATTGATTACATTTCCTGGGTTCTAACATTTAAAAACAAACGCCAGACACACAGTTTATCCTCAAAGAAAACTTATTTATCAAACCACTTTGGGAAGGTAAGTATAAAAATAGGGGGGAGTGAAGGGAAATGGCCATTACATATTACAGAAACATACTGGAAGGCAAACATGACCCCCCAAAAAAGAAAAAAAAAGTCAAAAGCAGGTTATAAAACTAGCGCTCTGCTCCAAAGTCAACAACTTGAACCAATAAAATAAAAACACCCTGCCCAATCCTGGGGTCAGTATGTGACTCAGGAAAGAGCTGTGCATTAACGGAACTCCTGAGAGCAAAGAGGGATACTACTCCAGGGGCCTGTTGTGAACTGAGGACCAAACACTCCTAGCCTTGACCAGAGAGGTCTCGTGTTGTTCTAGAAACACGGGGCACACCTGACAGCATGCGGACCTGCAACCGCAAGCCCTGCATCCATTCACTCGTCTGAGGGCAGATGTTGAGTCTCTTACAGTTCCTTCCCACCAACTTGGGTTTTCTTCTCCTTCTTTGCGAATCACGGGGAAAATGGATGTCTGTAGCTGTTCCATCTCAGGAAGCTGAAAGCAATAAAGGATGACCGCTATCTCCAGTTATAGACGTATCTCTATTGAGGAATCGCCTTAACACAGGGTTTCCATGACCGGGGAGAAGAAGAGGCCGCGGTGATTTTCTTGAGGTTCCCGCAGGAACGCAGCCAAGATGACCAGTCACTTCATAGGAAATGAGAACAAAATCCTCCAGAACAGTTAGTCAGACTCTTAGGTTAAAACGATGCTTGCCACGGGCATACACGTATCCCAGATACACTTAGAAAAAAACCTGCGAGCACCTGGTAGCAGATGCTGGAAACCCGGCGCTCGGTTAGAATGAAACAGTATCTTTGAGATCTCAGACAGTTTTAGATGCCAGCATACGGTACTCAGGGCCCACTCCTGAAGATGCTGCTAAAACAAAACCAAAATAACTACCTTGAGAGAACAGGCATGTTCTAAGAGGCCATTTGATCTGGGTGAAGGAAGGATTTAACTCATGAAAACTAAAGAACATAAGAAAACAACCACCACAACCATTTCCTTGAATATATTCAACTATCAAGGCAAGGCATTTTTCAATATAAAACATTATAATTTTCCCGCTGCTACAAAGAAATGCAATAAATAACTGTACAGAAGGGCCCCGATGAACACTGTGAGTGACCCTGGGTCCCCCAGCAGCTGCGATGGTGGAGGTGCCCACATCACCAACCCCTCCACAAGGTCGCCTGCAGTTTAGTCTGTTTCAAACGTGACCCGCCGGTGTTTCCGAGCTGCTTTAAAGATGAGTCCCATCTGGTAAGGCCCGGCAGGGAGCGCAGCCCAGAGGACAGCCCAAGAAGGGGTCAAAGCCAAGGTTTCCACATAACTCTCTTCTTCCAAGAGACTAGTGACCGCTGAGGCCTGGCTTCAGACCAGGTGCTTTAGCCTCTCGCGCTTGGAAAGTCTTCTGTGCCCGTCACTGCGCCCATCACGCCGGGAAGAGCTCGGGAGGGCTCTCTCCATAGCAGTACTTGGCTGTGGGATCCCTATAGGTGTTCTCGTGCTGCACGCTCTGTTGGCAAAAGGAAGACAAGAGCTCCGTGAGAGAGCAGTCGCACACACCTCCCTTCAGAGCTGCCGAGGTCCGAGCGGGGCTGCTGTCAGGCACTCCCTGCAGGAGCCTGGCCACCTCCACCTCCAAACGTCACTATCAGGCTCCCAGGCATTTCTGGAACAAAGGCGAGTGCTCAACACAGAATGCCAATGAAGAGCATGAAAATGGACATCACATCACTGCATGACTGTTTCTTTTTATGTACACAAGTGAGTTTTTAACAACTCACTGCAACTCAGGACAACTAGCTTTTCTCAAATTATTTCATATTAGACTAAAGTCCAAAGGGTGTTTTGTACCTGATCCTGTGCTTCAGAGAAATTCAGTAGCTGGTACTGAACCCTGACAATATGGAGGAGATACATTTCAAATCGCTTTCATCAAGTTTAGGTATCTCTGGGTTTGGCCAAATCCCACAAAACCAGATGAGCCTTACTTGGCTGAGAAATAGGAAGTGTGATTTAAAACAGACAAACATCCCAATGGCTAATTTTTCAGCAATTTGTTTTCATACAGGCAACTTGAGTTTTGGCTAGTGTAGAGTTCATTAATTAGCCCAAGACCAATACTAAACATCTACACTGTAAGCATTAATCCAATTTACAGATGTGTAGCCAAAAGCTTCTCTTTCTTGCTATATAAACAAGTTGACAACTGGGAAATATCTCTTTACATAAAAAGACTAAGTCAGAAAGCTTAGCATCTTCACTCACAACTGGAAATAACTTCTGGGTTTTATCAGTTAAAGAAAAGAAAATATTTCGACTTTTATGGCAACCCTTGGAATGAAAGAGAATCTGAATCAAAGCAAGTCACGTGCTCAGCCCTCCTCCACATTTCCTTTAAGGCCCATTCAAGTGGAAAGCTCTTCCAACAAAACAAGCCCACCAGGAATTTCTTCATGTTTTCAAATGCTCATTATAATCCCTGAAACATTTACCCAATGATGCTGAGTGCTCTAAGAGCAGACCAGAGACATAAAAAGTGGCATAAAATCAAAAGGTGGACTAGACAGACAGACATCTGGCAAAGAGTCGAGTTCCAAGAAAATGACAAATGAGTCAGTTATCCCAGACGGAGCAGTCCAATCTCGGAGACACCATGAATAGGGGCCAGAAGAAGCGTGCTTGTATAAACACGTCTGGTGATTTTAAAAAGGCAGCCCCCATAACAGCCCCACCACAAAAGCTGAGAGCCACAGTGATGGACTTCCAGACGCTCTCAGCAGCAGATGCAACGTTCAGTGCCCAAAGAGCAAAGCGTGTAATGACACATGCTGACGAGTACTGAGAGCTTGACGACCTACACATTACGCATGATTTTTAAACAGCACCTGCCCCTGCCCCTTGAATTCTAAAATAGACCGTAACTGTCCCAGAACAAATTACTACTTATTCTCAATGAGAGGTTGCTGAAAAGCCTCAGTTCTGACAAAAGAACTTATCTCAGAAACTAGACTATTAGGATTCCACCCAGATTTAAAAATAATTTTAGGCTCCCACTTAAAAGTATAGACATGCCAATCAGTTGGGGAGATGGAAGTTGATTAGATCTTGATTTAATATAAACATTTTACTTTTCTAACTTGTATAAATCTCATGCTGACATTCTAAACACTCATTCCACCAAAGCTTCATTTGAATCTCTTCTCCATTATCACTCATATCATAATCAAACCTCCATTATCATATTTTCCTACCCACCCTAACTCCCACCCACCCATCCCCCACCTAGAAACATCAGAGCTTCTGACCTGGGATGAGGTCCTGCATTTAGCCAAACACAATTCAAAGTGATCCTCCACCGCCATGAAGAGGTTCTGGAATGCCACAGCTGCCCGGTTGAGAAAGCGCTCCAGGAGAAGTTGCTATGGAAACAAAAGTTAGTGCCTATAATAAATTCCAGACTCAGCAGCACAAGGTAACCTTGGATATTTCTCCTAAACTAGGAGACTGCTGATGGGGGGTAGGGGTGGGGGTAAGAGTGAGGGAGGCAGTCAACTCAAAGGGGAAAGAGCACTGGTATCTTATTCATTAGATATCTGATTAGCAAAACAATAGCTCATTCTGCTACAGAACCATTCAACTGGGAACCACCTCCTTCCTTGTAGACAAAGGCTAGTTCACAGCAGCAATTTCTGACACACAGCAAGTTCCCTTCTAAATTCTATTTTCAAAAGAATCCAATGCTCACCCTATCTAATCTAATCCTATCTAATAAAATAACATGCAAATGGACCATACCTCCGCTACACTACCAGCCAATCAGGAGCAGGGGGCGGGGGCCGAGCAGCATGAGGGCTGGGCCCCGAGGGTGCACCCTGGCCACCCGAGTGCGGAGGCCACGGGGGAAGGGGGGGGGCGGGAGCAGGTGGGGAGCCCCAGCCACTCAAGCACGAAGGGGGCCAGGGCGGAGGGAGCAGAGGGAGCTGGGGCATGGGGCGCGGAGGGGTCCGGGCCCAGCAAGCGTGGGAGCGCCACGGCGCCCGGCCACCCAAGCACAGAAGTGGCAGGAGCACAGGTGAGTGCCCAGCCCCCTGGGGCCGGGTGGTCACAGGCAGCTGGGGCTGAGCTGATCAGGGAGATGGCTGAGTGCCCAAGGCCTAAAGCTTCACCAGAGGCTTTAGGCCTTGGGCAGGCTGGGTTAGAGCTTTCAGTTGGACATCCCTAAGGGCTCCCAGTATGTGAGAGGGGGCAGGTTGGGCTGAGGGACCACCCACCCCCAGTGCACGAATTTCATTCACCGGGCCACTAGTATCTAATAAAAGAATAATATGCAAATTAACCACCACTCCACTACACCCACAAGCCACATCCACCAATCAGTAGTGAGTATGCAAATTAAACCAACCAAGATGGCTGCAGTCACAGAGCTAGCAGGAGGCTTGGGTTTCTCCAGTAATGGAGGAAGCCAAGCTTTCAGCACACCCTGGCCAGCCTAGGCCTCCGCGCAAGGTTACAAAGTTTCAATTACAGGAGGTAAATAAATCCCAGATAGTAGGGCCTTCGCTTGGGTCGCCATGGGCGTGGCTAGCCTACAAACCACCACAGGCCCCTCGCCCAGGTCCCCCCATACCCCAATGGAACCCCCAACCTGATCCAGAATACCCTTCAGGGCAAACCAACTGGCCCATACCAGTGCACCAGGCCTCTATCCTATCTAATCCTCCTATCTAATAAAAGAGTAATATGCAAATTTGACCTTACCTTCACTATGCTACCAGCCAATCAGGAGTGGGGGGCGGGGCCGAGCTGCGCAAGGCTCGGGGAGGGCGGTGAGCCCGGGCCAGGCAGCAATGGAGGGACCCCTGATCAATTGTAGCAGCATGATGGCAGGCCTACAGCTGGGTCCGGCTGTAGGCCAGGGCGGGCGGAGGGCGGGCGCCCGCCCCAACCCCCCCCCCAATCAATCGCGATGGCCAGCCTACAAGTGGGTTCAGAATTTTCCGGACCCGGCTGTAGGCCGGGCCGGGATGGGGGCGTGGCCAGGTAGCGATGGCCCCAATCGCAGAGTGATGGCTGGCTGGGGTTCCCTGGCCGAGGTCCCCTGCCCAAGGACAGAAAGCCTGCCAGAGGCTTTCGGCCTTGGGCAGGCCAGGGGTGAGCTGTCAGTAGGACCTCCACTGAAGGCTCCCAGTATGTAAGAGGGGGCAGGTTGGGCTGAGGGTCCACCCACTCCCAGTGCATGAATTTCATGCACCGGGCCCCTAATCCTCTAATTATAGTGTAATATGTAAATTGACAATCACTCCCACACACAATATGGCTGCCCCCATGTGGACACAAGATGGCCAGCAGGGCAGGGCAGTTGTGGGCAATCAGGCCAGCAGGGGAGGGCAGTTGGGAGGGGGGCCAGGCCTGCAAGGGAGGGAAGTTGGGGGTGATCAAGCCTGTAGGGGAGGGCTGTAAGGGTGAACAGGCCAGCAGAGGAGAGAAATTGGGGCGACCGGGCCTACAGGGAAGGGCAGGTGGGAGAGACCTAGGCCTGCAGGGGAGAGAAGTTGGGGGGGGGGCGCGCCAGGCCTGCAGGGGAGGGCAGTTAGGGGCAAACAGGCTGGCAGGGGAGCAGTTAGGTATCAATCAGGCTAGCAGGGGAGTGGTTAGGGGGTGATCAGGCTGGCAGGCAGAAGTGGTTAAGGGCAATCAGGAAGGAAGGCAGGCAGGCGAGCAGTTGGGAGCCAGCAATCCTGGATTGTGAGAGGGATGTCGGGCTGCCCCTCGGACATCTCTCGAGGGGTCTCAGATTGGAGAGGGTGCAGGCTGGGCTGAGGGACACAAACCCCCGTGCATGAATTTCCTGCACCGGGCCTCTAGTCATAAAATAAAGGCAGAAGACATGAGCAGATGCAGAACAAGGAGCAGCTCTCCATACCTTGTTGGGCTGCAGGCAGCAGGAAACGCAGTGCTCATAAGCGCTGCAGCAGCCGTTGGACAAGCAGCCATCACAGCAGTACTGCTTGGTGCCCAGAATGTTGACATTACAGCAGCCATTCGCCAGCAAGTTCTTCCTTTCACAAACGTATCCTGCAAGTCAGAAACCACCCTGAGTATTAAACCAGCAGGAATCCCAACTCACTACTAGTGTGATCTGGACTCAGCAACGTATGCACTGTGTGCAAAGAACAGAGACACATCTGGAGTCTGGAGAATCCTAAGCACCAAAGAGGTAGGAGAATCGACACTATGTGATGAGGGCTTGCCCCTTACATGCCGTCCTTTAAAAAACACGAATTCCCACATCAGAAGTAGGCCCCAGCCTTACCTACCTAAAACAACCTGTTAGTCTGCTGCTGCGTGTTTGATTTAATCTCCATGTTAAGTCACGCCTATGTTTCCCTATTCTAACCTAGGAAAGAAAGCCATTTTTTCATCTGCACCTGCAGAAAAATGCCACTTTTTCAATATAAAAATCTGAAAATAGAAAAAGCCGAGGTATTAATTCCCACAAGTGAAATCCTTCTAGATAAAAAACAAACACCTATCCCCTTCTTTTTACAAGTTATCTTTTTTTTTTAATATATTTTATTGATTTTTTTACAGAGCAGAAGGGAGAGGGGCAGAAAGTCAGAAACATCGATGAGAGAGAGACATCGATCAGCTGCCTCTTGCATGCCCCGTACTGGGGATGTGCCCACAGCCACGGTACATGCCCTTGCCGGAATCGAACCCGGGACCCTTCAGTCCGCAGTCCAACGCTCTATCCACTGAGCCAAACCGGTCTCGGCTACAAGTTATCTTTTAAATGCTTGCCATTTATTTAATGATTTGAAAGATTTTTTTTACTTGAAGTAGTCACACCTCATCTTTACAGAGTTAGGCTGTTTTTGAGTATACATGCCAAGTATTCAATTACCCCTCAGCATTGGGAGAAGGAAACCCTCTAATACACCAGAAAGAAAAGTCCTCCTAACTCCCTCTGCTCCATAAATCCCAACATCTCGCCCAGCCAGCATGGCTCAGGGGTTGAGTGTTGGCCTGTGAACCAGGAGGTCGTGGCTAGATTCCTGGTCAGGGCACACGCCTGGGTTGTGGGCTCAGTCCCGTGTGGGGTGTGCAGGAGGCAGCGATCAACAACTCTCTCTCATCACTGATGCTTCTCTCTCTCCCTCCCTCCCTCCCTGTCTCCTTCCCTTTCCCTTCCTCTCTGAAACCAATTAAAATATATTTAAAAAATAATAAATAAATCCCATCATCTCTGTACACACACTCCCTCCAACCCAGCCAATCCATGCTCAATTTTAAGGAATGAATCGCCTTGCAAAAGTTAATTTATTGTTCAAAGCTGCTAAACAGACATTTCTCTACATCCTTCTGGGAGTGGGAAGAAATATATGAGAATAAGTGCCTGAGGGACATCACTTGGCCCTTGGAAAACTCCCAGGTGTACGCACAGCTCACAGGTGTACGCACAAGCCCACAGGTATATGTGCCCAGGCCCACAGGTACAGAGCAGCTGTCCATCCAAACACCCCAGCTTCTTAATCCTCAGAGAATGAGACTTGGCGAAGTATACTGTTGTTTTCAGAAACTGCTCTGGAAAACAAAGTCAGTGCAGAAGCAGGAGGCACCAGGAACACAATGGACGAAACTAAAAGAGCTCTCCTTCACACCTGGAAACCTGGGGCTTACCTGGGAACTTCCGTTACTTTAACTGTGCCATTCTGTCTTCTAAGTTAAGAAAGGATGATCCCAGCCCTGGCCGGTGTGGCTCAGTGGACAGAGCACCGGCCTGCGGACCAAAGGGTCCTGGGTTTGATTCCGGTCAAGGGCATGTGCCTCGTTGCAGGTTCTTCCTTGGCCCAGGCCCTGGTCGAGGCTCTTGCAGGAGGCAACCGATCGATGTGTTTCTCTCACATCCATGTTTCTCTCTGTCTTGCCTTCCTTTTTCCACTCTCCCTAAAAAGATCAATGGAAAAATATCCTCGGATGAGGATTAACAAAAAAACAAAAACAAAAGAGAGAGGGGGTGGGGGGAGAATATGATTCCAATACCATCACAAATGTTTCTGGAATTACAAAGATTGTAAATATACAAACAAACAAAAAAATCCAAGTAAGCCAAAATGTTTCTTGAAACTCTGCCCCAAATAATAAATACACAGCAATCTTACCACTTCTGGGTCAGGAAGTTGTAAAATATAATGTGACCTACACTCCACTGGTTGAAATTAACTTTCTGCCCTTTTCTCTTTTCACACTCTCAGTGTCAACATCAGGCCTTCTTTCTCTCCCGGTGCTAACTGCCAGCGGCCTTGAAACCACGGGTCTTTCTAATTTCTGGTGAAAGAAAGCTCACCAAGATTTCACCTTTTGCATCATAAATCTAAGCATGCAAACGTCATTTCCAACAAGGAATTCTGTAAGGTCACAACCGCAGAGTGTGTTGCTATTGACTGAGAAATTAACTTCTAACCTTTGGAAGTCTGAAATTCTAATTGGTTGTCTTATTTAACAAGGTGTTACCCTGGCAATATTCATTGTAACATCTGCTTCCCAAAAGGCATAAATTCCTGCAAGTTTTCTTCATTAACCTGTTTCTCCCTTCCCCCACACTCATGGAGGTAAAATATAATCTGTGGCTCTTGAATTTTTAATTGCTTGATTCGTAGAACTTTTTACTTAATAAGTCTGACAGTCTTTGTCTCACTCAAAATAATCAGAGAACAATTTTTCTTTGGCTAGCTACAAAATGACAAATTGTCGTTCAGAACCTAATACTCAATATTAAAGCCAAGGCACAGATGTCATGTTTTCTCACTATGAGTGTCACAAAAAAATAAATAAATAAAAACAGTTCATAAGAGGAAAAAAACACTGATCTCCAAGTTGAGTCCTAGTCCCATGTCTGCCTGCTGGCTAGCTGTGTCATCTTGTGGAAGTAACTTTATTTTGTTCAAAATAAAACACAGGTTATTTGCTATGTTATTTGCTTTTTCCTTGAATTCCTTAACCTCTCCATGCCTGTGTCTTCACCTACAAAGTGACAACACCGTTATAGGTATTATGGCAATAGCTAGACCTCATAGGACTGTTGCCAAAATCAAATGGGATATTCATGGAAAGCTTTAACCCAGTCCCCAATACATAATAAGAGCTCAATTAAGGCAGGCTGAGGATTAGTGGGAGTCTGCTTTGGGAAGACTGAATATCTCAGCTGCTAGTGTAACTCCTTGTAAGAATTTTAGCAGCTGTCTAATCCAACTACTTCACCAGCACAGGAATCACCTTTCCATCTAAATTCCTTTTAGATGCTAAAAGGAAACAGAGAAGTCTGGGAGAAAGTACCAAAACAGATAGACTACTATTTTAACTGTAAGAGTAACACATTTTGAATGTGCCCATAATTCCCTTGAGATTGCCCAATCAGTCACTAACAAATGCATTTCCTAAGTACCAATTATTCAAGTCACCAAAGAAAACAGAGCTCCTTCCTATAGAACTGACCAAGATGAGAAGAAAAGACAGGTGAGCAGGAAGTAGCAGAGGCACTGATGTGTCTTAAAATGCTAACACACTAAGTTATAGGCACACGGAATTTCTGAGTTAGAATGATCAAACCAAGCTTCTCTGCTGCTGAGGGGAACCTTGAACAATGAGTTAGGTCTGAAGACAAAGAAGACTGAAAATGTTGGAAACGAGCGCGAAGGGAAAAAGCACTGTATAAAATCCCCATTTAAAAACCCCAGGAATGGTGGCACCAGAGCACTTCACTGGTGCAGGAGGAGAAGAAAGCCGCCTTACCTAGTTCGTCGGTGATGAGGTGCTTCCCTTGGATGGAGTTCCGGCACTGGTTGCTGGGCCGACTGCTATTGCCCAAGTTAAACTGCACTTTCCACAGAATGGGCTGATCGTGGTCTTGGACCTGGAGGAGATTCCGATCCCTCACTGCCCTCTCCTCCTACAAAGAGACCATAAAAAGAAAAGGTTAAAGTATCGTTTCTTATATTTTCACCAATTTTCTCATAGAAACAGCAACAGGACAGACACAATTTTTTGAAAGTTTGCACAGGAATCTGCATTCCCCTGGTCTGAGGAAAATCTGAGCCAAAATCACAAAGCCAAATGCCAAAAAATAAATTAAAGCTATGCTATGCTTCAGAACTGGAATTCTTACATGAATGCCCCTTGATTACATGCACATTATACATGGGTATACAAGTATTAGAGCTGAGATAACAGTATGGCAAGGTATATTACAAGCTATTAACATGGAAAGGACATAAGTGATTATTAACAAGCTTTTAGCATTTTTGGAATATTTTTGTTTTTAAAATGATAAAAACATAATTATCATTAACAATAGGATACACTAAGGGATCTGATGACCCCTGAAAAATAAGACAGTTATTAATATACCCCCTTTAAAATCAGAGGGGGTACAGAAACACTATACTAGCCTTGAAAGTTTCCTATAAATCTATAATTATTCCAAAATAAAAAGTTTATTTAAAAAATACATAATTGCCCTAGCTGATTTGGCTCAGTGGATAGAGTGTCATCCTGTGGACTGAAGGGTCCTGGGTTCGAATGCGGTCAAGGGCATGTTCCTCAGTTGCAGGCTTGATCTCCGGCCTTGGTGGAAAGCAACCAATCAATGTATCTCTCTCACATCAATGTTTCTCTTTCTCGCTCCCTCCACTCTCTCTAAAAATCAATGGAAAAAATTTCCTCAGGTGAGGATTAACAACAACAAAAATGACCAAAAAACATAATTACCAATATTAAAGACAAAAATTGCCCACAATCCCATCACTTATGCTATCTATTTTTGCATATTAACTTCTAGCCTTTTGACCCTGACATTTACACTTACAAATGAGGATGCTTGGCACTCAGCATTTCTTGACACTAATTAAATGGTAAACCATTCAAGCATCTACATTATCTGGAGAATCACATTTTAAGGCTACATAATAATCCATCATGTTGATGTGCCATAATTTGTAAACATATCCTCTACAGATCAACATTTAGCCCATTCTAGACTTTTATTATCAGATGGCAATGTAATAAAAATGTAGTTTTTATTCTCTTGAATAATTTGTAGCACTAATTATTATAAGTAGCCATGTTATACAGTGCCAAATAACTTCCCTGAAGTTATTCATACACCATTTGTAATAGTACCTGCATTTACATAAAATAGTGTTCACAATTTACCACCGGCTCACCAGGACTGGATTGTGTTCCTTAAATTACTAGTGTGAAACAGTCCTTCAAGGTGGCTTTCATTTCTGCTCTGCCCCTCCCTCTTGCTTCTTTTAAAGGAAAGAACTGGCACCAGCAGGAACAGGATGGGTTATGCAAAAACAACATCTGTCTTCTTCGGGTACAAGCAGAGGAGCTAAGGGCAGAAGGCTGGGGAATTAGGGCAAAGCCCTTAGGTGCACATTGCTTAACTACCTGTGAATTCATACTCCTCTGCTCCGCGGGGACCTATCAGTTAACTGCATAATCAAGCTACGTGCAAACTAAACTGAGCGTCAAATGCTGCCCTAGATAAATTAACAGCCATAAGGACTATTAAGAGGCTGGTCAAAGTACAGTAAACTGGCTCTCACAAGGTTAAAAGTGCTCTTAACATTACTCTCGAACTATCCTGTTATTCTTCCTGAGCAAAAAAAGATACACAAGAGTTCATGTACAAGTGCATCCCAGAAGGACCTCTTCCACACAACTACATTCCTGGTAAACAGGAAGGCAATTCTCCCAGCACTTGAAATTGTTTTCAAACATGAATATTCAAGACTTTGCCAAGAGGATTAGATAAGAGCTGTACAATCAAAAAGATTGTACAGAGATTGTGTAAGATAGCAATGGTAATGAATTAGTACATGTTCACGTGTGTAAAAGTCTAGTCATGCAAAGGGTGTGGTGAAGGGGCGCCGATGGGATTCCTTTATTGGATAAGCACTTTTAGACCTTTCTCCAAGTGTTCCACCTACTCTAACAGGCTGCCTCAATTTTATGCATACACACACACACACACACACTTTTTTTTAATCATTCAAAGGTTTCAAGATCATATGATGCATTAAGGAAATAGAGACAAAGGTAGCCAGGTTCTCTATTCCCAAAGAGCCTCCAGAGCAGTTAATAAAGAGGTTTTAGAAATCAGTGCAATCGACCACCAAGGTCCACAGGGACTACACCGGGGTACAAAGAAAAGAGCGGAACAAAAGGGACAAACATACACAAGAACTTTCTTCATAAACTGTTAAGGAGCTATAGAAATGTTTTCATTACTCATGTATGTTAGCCTCTGATTTTAAAGGGGGTACATTAATAACTGTCCTATTTTTCAGGGGTCATCATAGGGTCAAATGAGATAAATGTTCCATTTAAGTAGTGAAGCACTTAAACAGAAGGCATTGCCATTAAAAGATTGGCTTATGATTTTTAAAAGAAAAGAAGGGGATGGGGCGTAAAGGCTAGGAGGCATCCAAATGCCTAATATTTGGGGAATGAATGCCTCAATATGGCCTAATCAAGGGAAATTTTAGTTATAAAAAGCTGTCCTTATAAAGCATTTTTTAAAAGAGGGATATAATGCATATATGTAAAGTGAAGTAACAGTATGCCCAATTATATTTTAAAAATATGAAAATGAGGGGAGAAAATATGCCCAGATATCATCAGCGACTCCCTCCGGTTGGTGAGACTGCGAGTAGTTTTCCTCCTCTACCCTGTACGGTGCTTCACAAACTTTCTGGAAAAGATACACACACTGGTGACCAGTGGAAAACAAAAATCAGATTAGCAACTCTCTTACGATTTATTCCACTTTACTTTAGAAAGCATCTAATTTGGCACCAACTTACATAGTTAATTACTTCCAAGCGGAAGGCATGAATATGTTTGAAGGAGTTACGCAAATAGCTGAGATATTCAGAAACCGTACCCCTTGAACAAGTCTGAGACCATTTCCTCACAAGAAAGGACCCCTGAGGATCCTTCTGACTCCAAGATTGGGATTTCTGTCATCTCAGCTCACACGCCCCACACAGCATTAGGCCCACCTCGGCGCTCTATCGTGGCATCTTGTTTTGTTCCCTTCGTATCATACATCTGTCTGAAATAGCTTTGCTTTTTGGCCACTTCTCCCCCTGACCCATCCCCGCAGAACAGAGGCTCTTGGAGAGGAAGGCTCTTCTGCTTCGCCCCTCACTGTATCCCCATCACCCAGCAGACATGGAGTGCTTAGCAACACAGCTGGTGTTCACTGAACATTGGTTAAATAAATGTGCCCAAGTCGCCTGGCACCACTCACCATTCCCAATCCTCTCCTACAGTGGCACCCCTGCCACTGTCACTAATTTCTCCTGCCTCCCATCTCTACAATTTAAACTATCCCCCAAAGCATTAATTAACACGAAAACCAAAGAAATGAGGAATTCAAAGCAGTAGAGGATGATCAACGGTTCTCTAGGCACAAAGCACCTCCGAGTTCCTGTCCACCGAAGCAGGGCTCGGATGCTAAGGGGCTCGAAGTTTTCCATGGCCTCTTCCCAATGTGCCCTAACCTCTCCCCATCCCGCTTACCCCACCACCACCGACCTGTTCCCGATGAAGAGACTGACTAGGCCAAATGAAGCAGACCCCCTCAAGTCACCAAGTTCTGAGTGGCAGACACCAAAACTGCATCGGGCCGAAACTGGTTTGGCTCAGTAGATAGAGCGTCGGCATGCGGACTGAAAGGTCCCGGGTTCGATTCCGGTCAAGGGCATATACCTTGGCTGCAGGCACATCCCCAGTATGGGGCATGCAAGAGGCAGCTGATCGATGTTTCTCTCTCATCGATGTTTCTGACTTTCTATCCCTCTCCCTTCCGCTCTGTAAAAAAAAATCAATAAAAAGTAAAATAAAATAAAAAAAGAATATGCTTCATATATTTAAAAAAAAAACTGCATTGGAGAGCGAAGCAGGAGCAGCACACACAAAAATGCATATGGGAGAATGTCAGTCAAGTTTTTGGTCCCAAGGATGGTTCATACTCTTAAAAATTACTGAGGATCCCCTATATGTGGGCTTATAAGGGTTATGGCTGTTTATATTTATCATATTGGAAATTAAAACAAATTCCTAAAATATGTGTTTTCAATACATTATTTTTTACTCATTTAACTATAACAATGAACCCATTACTATTACATGTCAACCATTTTTGTTGTGTAAAGAAATTTAGTGAGAAGAGAAAATGTTTTTATATTTCTGCAGATCTTTTCAGTGTCTGGCTTAATGGAAGACAACTGGATTCTCCTATGTCCCTTGCATTTTATCTGTGCAGTATGTGCAGGTTGAAGCACCTGCAGAAAACCTCCCTCACACAGATGTACAGTTGGAAATGGGAGGAGCATTGTAATGGCTTTTCCAGATAATTATGGACAGTCTTCTTTGATGCTACATCAGAATTTGACAAGCATAGTACCTTCTTAAAAGTTCACTTAAGATGTACAACCACTTTAGAAAGCAGGTTGGCAGTTCTTCAAGAAGTTAAACAAAGTCACCAAATCCAAGAGAACTGAGAACATATTTCCAAACAAAACCGTGTACACCAGTACACGTAACAGCATCCTATCTAATAAAAGAGTAATATGCAAATTGACTGTCACTCCAAGACACAAGATGGCTGCCCCCATGTGGATACAAGATGGCCACCACAAGATGGCCAGCAGGGGAGGGCAGTCGTGGATGACCAGGTTGGCAGAGTAGGGTAGTTGGGGGAGACCAGGCCTGCAGTGGAGGACAGTTGGGGGGGAGGGGACTCAGACCTGCAGTGAAGGGCAATTGAGGGGGACCAAGACAACAGGGGAGGGCTGTTGGGAGGGACCAAGCCAGCGGGGAGGGCAGTTAGGGGTAACTGGGCCAGCAGAGGAGGGCAGTTGGGAGGGGACCAGGCCTGCAGGGGAGGGCAGTTTGGGGCAATTGGGCTGGCTGGGGAGCAGTTAGGTGGCCATCAGGCTGGCAGTGGAGTTGTTAAGCGGTGATCAGGCTGGCAGGCAGAAGCGGTTAGGGGCAATCAGGCAGAGACAGGTGAGCAATTGGGAACCAGCAGTCCAGGATTGTGAGAGGGGTCCCAGATTGGAGAGGGTGCAGGCTGGGCTGAGGGACATTCTACCCCCCCATGCACAAATTTTGTGCACTGGGCCTCTAGTTATTTACAATAGCCAAAAGGTGGAAACAACCTAAATGTCCATCAACTGACAAATGGGAAAAAAATCAAAATATGGTAGATGCATACCAGGGGATATTATTCGGACACAAAAATGAAGTAGTAACACATGCTACAACATGGATGAATCCTGAAAACACAGGCTTCTAACCAACAGAAACCAGACACAGAAGACCACAGACTGTAAGAGTCCATTTAGGTGAAATGTCCAGAACAGGCAAATTCACAGAGACAGAAAGTTGACTGAGTGGTTGCCAGGGGCTGACTGGCAGGCATAGAAGGTTACAGTCCAAGTGTTTGTTTTAGCCCTGGCTGGTTTGGCTCCGTGGATAGAGTGTTGGCGTGCAGACTGAAAAGTCCCAGGTTCGATTCCAGTCAAGAGCACATGCCAGGGTTGCAGATCCCCAGGAGGGGGTGTGCAGGAGGCAGCCGTCAATGCTTCTCTCTCATCACTGATGTTTCTCTCCCTCTCCCTTCATCTCTGAAATAAAAGGAGGTTGTAAAGAAGGTCAGAGTGGACAGCATCTGACTAGTAGGAATATTCCAGATTGAAAAGGAAAAGTCATCCCAATTAAAAAGACTCAGCCAGCCAGCATGGCTCAGTGGTTGTGTGTCGAGCTATGAACCAGGTGGTCATGGTTCGATTCCCGATCAGGGCATAAGCCGGGGTTGCAGGCTCCATCCCCAGCATGGGGCATGTAGGAGGCAGTTGATCAATTACTCTCTCTCATCATTAATGTTTCTCCCTCTCTCTCCCTCTCTCTTCCTCTCTGAAATGAATAAAAATATATTTTTTAAAAGACTCATTTGTTCTAATATCTGAGTCCCCATGAAGTGCCTGGCAGAATTCTATGGGCTGGGATTCTGTGAAGAACACAATTCTCTGTTCTCAAGAAAATTACACTCTAAAAGGGACAGGTCAGCAAGTAAATGAACAAGAGATGTTCAGTTCCTGCCACAAGGAAATAAAGCAGGACTATGGGCAAAGGGGAAGAAATTTAGATTGTGTGTGGCCCGTGTAGCCTGTGGCTTAAGTAATATTTAGTCTGACTTGAAGTGACATACAAGATTCACCATTATCCTGGAACAGTCTGGGGTTTGTCGAGTGCAGTAAGAACCCAGGGAACTTATCACCCTGTTGCTGGGTAGAGAACTGACTGCAGGAGAGAAAGGCAGGCTAGACCTGGTGGCCGCTCCAGCGTGGTCCACACAGGGATGAAGGTAGCTTGACTTAAGGTGGCAACAGTGACAATGCAGAGAAACGAATATGCTCAGGAGGCACTGTGGAGGCAGAAGATAACAGAATTTGGGGTTTTCTGGACAGGTCCCGACTGGCGTTAGGAACTGGGATCTCCAGAGCAGACAGCTTGTACTTGAACAGCGATGCCAGAGATCTCCTGGGCCAGGTAGGGAGGAAGGCCGAGGCCTGAGCTCTGGCTCACTTAAGAGGCCCACCAGCCAGAGAAGGGACAACACCGGACCATGAGAAGTTGCCTGGGAGTAGCAAAAAACCCGTCAAGTTCACTCGAATGTCACCCACACATCTCAACAAACGACGCTTACAACGCTCAGCCTGTTTGCCTACACTTCCCTGACTTCCCTTTTCCAGGCTCCCCTCCAACCCGCTAAAACTCGGGTGACCACAACGTCTATTTATTTTCTGCTCGTTGCTATGTTTTATGTATGAACTTGACCCTTGAGAGTGAAAAGGGGTCTTCTGATAACTAGAACACCGTGGGGTAAGTTCATCCTTTCTAAAAACCCTAACGCTCAAGTTGGATCTTTAAACAAACTACTGCTTTGGGTAGCATTTTCTACCAAAGCACCGTCTTTTCTCCCATAAATTCGCACACGGACTTAAATCTAAGGAGGTGGGCAGGCGGGAAGAACACTGCGCTCAGCTATCATAGGAAGGACACCTCATGGTGAGCCTCCCAAAAGGACCACTGAGCCCCAAAGTAATCGAGGGGCAGACCCGCAGCGCTGGCCTCGGAGCTCGGCCGGTGACTGGCCCAGCCAGCCGCTCTCGGAGGCTCGGTTTCGCGGCTGTCACACGGGGCCACCCTCCACCCCCTGCACAGCCGCGAAGACGCAGTGAGAAACGCACGCTGGCGGGGCAGGTAGGAAGCAGGAGGGAGCAATAAGAGTAATCACCACCAGCAAGGGCCACAGCCCTGGGTTCGAGTCCCAGGAGCTGGCCTAGCAGCGCCTTCTCACCCAGGTACCCACGAGGGAGCAGGCCCCTCCGCCCGTCCTCAGTCCCGGGCAGCAATGCCCACCTCCCCGGACACAGGAGCAGCGAGACCGGGGAGGAAGCCGGGCGGCCGGGACAGCGGCCCGCGGCGCCGGGAGCAAACGCAGGACAGGGAAAGGCCATTCACTCACCTGCTTGAAGGTACTGGTGAGGAAGTAGACGAGCGAGAGCCCGAAGACCAGGGCGAGCACCCACCTCTTCCGAAGGAGCCGGCGCCACACCATGGCCGCCAGGTTCACCATGCCGGCGCGGACGCGGGGCGCGGCGGCCGGGGCGCGGAACGGGGCAGGCCCGGAACCCGGGCGGCATGGCCCCTACGCGGCCGGCAGCCCCATTCCTCACGCCGGGCGCCGGCCCCGGGGCCCTCGGCCCAGCCCGCTCCCGACAGCCACCCCGCGCCGCCTCACGTGACCACGTCCTCCGTCACGCCTTCACGGGCCTTGCGATTTCACCCGGCCTCGTTCGGCCTCATTGCCATTGGTCCCTGCAGATATGCGGGTTCCTATTGGCTGACTCCCGGAAAGGGGGTGGGCACTCACGTGCGTGCGGCGGGAGAAGCTGTGCCGGGCTCCTGCGCCCAGCCAGTCAACCAGAGAGAGAATCCTGTCAGAGGCCGGAAGCCCTCAGAGTCACGTGCTCACCCGGCCGCAAGAATGATTGGCTTGGAAGGACATGAATGATGCCGCTGTGATTGCTGAATCGTCTGGCCAGGTAAAGAGAGAAAGCGTTGGTTTTGTTTTTTGCTTTTCGGTGTTGTATTTTTCCCCTGCGGGCCGTGTAGACTCATGCCCTTGCAGTCCCTAAGGCGTTCTGCGTTGAACGTTGGCTGCAGGAATGAAAAACGCTCCCGGCATTGTACCCAGTGCACCTGCCAGTTTCCAGTGCAACTAATGCAGGAGATGCTCTCTTGCATGCATTTCGCTGCAGTCAGGTAAAGGTCTGGGGGCCCAACTTAAAAAATGGCATGTATTGTAATTCTTTATAGGGCAGTAGTACGATCCCGATGCATCCCACGTGCAAAAATTTATTCCAGAATTAATATTGGAATAATTAAGGTCTGCTTCCAATAGAATATTTGCAGCCCCTGCAAAAGCAAGCATGTGAAAGTTGAATCTTGGGCATTTCGTTTAGGAGGCTGGGTCAGATTTATGGATGGAAGCTTTAGGATACTAGATTTTATTTTCCCCAAGGATTTGCAAGTGATGTCTTCAGATGAGGACATTAAGTTGACATTACAAGTTCTGAAAGATGAGATTTTTTTGTTTTGTTAATCCTCACCCAAAGATATTTTTCCATTGATTTTTAGAGATAATGGAAGGGAGAGGGAGATTCAGAGAGAAAGAGAGACACGTCGATTGGTTGCCTCCTGCATGCACCCCAACCAGAGCCAGGGAACCTGCAACCAAGGTGCATGCCTTTGACCAGAATCAAACCCAGGACCCACTGAGCCAAACTAGCTAGGGCGAAAGTTAAGAAATATTTACATAGTGAGCTTTCCTTCATACATGAAAATGGAATCACTGACCCATTTCTTAACTGAGTTTCCAAAAGCTAGTGGGTTTTCTCTTTAATCATTGGTCCTAGTGATACCAATATTGACCTCTGAAAAAGCTGGCCAGGATGAGGAAGCCATTCAGTAGCCAATTATGGTGGCCTGAACTAAAAGAATCAGAGAGCATATTTGGTTATACAGAAAACATTGAAGGAGGATAAACCTATTCATGGGAAGTCTAGAGCCTTTATTTCTCATCTAGGGTGAAAAGTTTGGGAGGGAGCAAGGGATGTAGGAAAAGATAGCGAGAAACCCGTGGATGTTTTACTCATTGAATAAGTCTTGTTGAGTGCCACTCTGTGCCATGCAGTGTTCTGGATGCTGGTGTAGAGGGGCAAACCAGGAAGACAGGCTCCCTGCTTTTGTGGCACTTACCTTAGGGCAGTGGTCGGAAAACTATGGCTCGAGAGCCACATGTAGCTCGCCAGCCGTGGTTTGACGCTCTGCTGACTAATGAGTTTGCCGACCACTGGGATAGGGGCTTAATCACAAGGAACAACAACAGCCTGTAATTATTGGAATCAAGAGTCTAGGTCAGTGATCAGCAAACTCATTAGTCAACAGAGAGGCAAACCTTGGCTCGAGAACTGCAGTTTGCTGACCACTGCTTTAGGGGATACATCATCAATAAGTAAGCAAGTATGTAAATAAATAAGTGCTATGAAGGAGATTAAACAGGATAATGTTTGGTGGGTCAGGAGGTCTAGAGGAAAAGGCCTCTGGGAGGAGGTGACATTTAACCTGAAGAAATTAGCCACAAGGAAAATCATTCCAGGGAGAAGGAACAGCAAATGCAAAGGAGCCTGAGGCAGGGACAGCTGGCGTGTTTGAGGAACAGAAAGGCTACTGTGGCTGGAGGGGAGTGGTTAAACGGAGAGTGGAGGGAAATGTGGCTGGAAACAGGTACGCTCCATCAGATAGAACATGCAGGCTGTGAACTGGAGTTGGATTTTATTCTGATTACCATGGAAAGCCATTGGGGGTTCTAAAACATGTGTTCTGTGTCCCCCAATTAGGACTCAGTTTCACAACAGGACAAAATGCACTGAGGTCATGACCATTCTCAGGAGCCCTAAAGAGGGGTCAGTGAGAAGCTAAGCAGAGATTTGGAGCAGGTGGAAACATACGCGATAGCCCATGATGCTCCAAGGTTATTCAGAGGTTCGGGGATCCATGGACTGTTCACGTCAGTGTTCTTTCCTCCCAGGCTTTGGAGTCTCTCAGAAACCCCGCCGCCCTGTGCGTGTGTCGGGAGAGGACGAGGCAGGGGAGGCCTGCCTTCTCTGCAACCCAGTGATCACACCCCCATCTGGATCCCCGCACGCCCACTTCAGGTGTCGTCAACATGGAATTCTGAGGTCCATGTGGCTCCTCACAGTAAACAAGGTGACGTGTCCCCATGAGAATTCACACACTCATTACCACTTGATTCGTTATGAGCACTGGGAAGAAGCTTTGGGCTCAGCCACTCCACCTCCTTCCATTGAACAGATGAGTTACCTGGGTCCACAGGGAGGTGACTGATTTGTCCAGAGTCAGACAGCAAGTTAGGGGCAGCATCAGTCTAGAATCCACATCTTCTACTGCCGGTCCGCTGCTCACTTCACCTCCTCCATCACCTCTTTGCTGCACAGTTCAGTGCTTTCCTCTCTCCCGGAAGGACTTCCTCCACATCTGGGTCTCAACAACCTCACCTGTGAAATGGGGTGATAACACTTTCCTCAATAGGATTGAGTGTTGAATGGCATAGCAGATGGAAACAAGGTTTGGAAAATGTCAGAGCACTCTAGGGATATGAGATATGAGTAGTCCTTGTTTATAATTACCATGGCGATCTGACAGGCAGTGGGGATGTTGGGAGACTCTGGCTTATGCCGTGTGCTGGCTTTCAGGTCTTAAGGAAAATGCAGAGACGCCACAGCAGCAACACGGATAACATTCCACCTGAAAGGTAGGCATCTTTTGGTTTTGTTCCATCTGGGGGCTCTGGGCTTCGAGTGATCAGGGGCAGCTCTAACCTGTATTGAGTAATACCTGCATCTCAGGGTTACATGTTTGAGGAGCAGAGGAAACTTGATTAGAAACTGCTTTGCACAGTAATGGCATTTACTACTCAGTACATAACTGCTGCTGTTGCTCTTATGGTAATTCTCAAAGCCTGTGTGACAGGTGATGCACTTGACTCATTGTATCACTGATTGTGCCCATGAGATTTTAATTTATGGAGGTGACTGAGTGACAACATGGAGAGGCTAATGCCTTTGAGAGAGGATCTTTACTACTTACATTTCCCGAGAAAAGGGGACATGTTACACCACATAAGGCCACATGGAGAAGCACCAGGGTCGCTCAGGAGGCAGAAAGGAGCAAAGGGAAAGCTTAGGCCACAACCTTGATTGTGTTTTCCACACAAATCAGGCCCGGGCAGAGCAACAGCTTAGCATTGCCTGTTTTGAGCAATGTCAGCGGGCTCTGGGCTGTAGGGTGGTCTCTGGGTGTCTGGTACCTGGTCCTGGGTGATTCAGCACAGGAGAAATATTGGCTGATTATATGAGCATTAGATCAAGGAGGTAGCTGGGGATATGAGCTCTGTATTGCAAGGAAGTTGTAAACAACTTTGGCTATTAGTTTGTCCCTGTAATGAGTGGATGCCAAATAGACAAATACAGAATCTAAGAAAACAGTTAAAGCACTCTGAGCTAGGATTTCTCTAGTTAAGCCCAGGAGAGAACACACCATGGGACCTGTTCTCAGGTTGTGACAGTATCTCAGCCCCACACTCCTGCCCTTCTGCCTTCCCACCCCCAACATGGTAGCACATGCATGCAATAAGCAGCAAACCTAGCGTTCCCTACCTCGGATCACATTCCAGTTCCCTTGCAATGCAGAGTACCCCCCAGTCCCAGCATTGGCACTGAGTTTTGCATCAACCCTGCCTGTTCTTCAGGGAAGAGCTCTGGCCTTAAATCAGACGACTCTTGGCTAAATCCCAGCTCAGCCACCTCCCACCGATGATGCCTTTGGAAAGTGTCTTCACCCATAAATGGCAGATGATGACACTCAGGTGTCTTGTAAAGGAGTGAATGGATAGGAAAATGCACAAACACAGCATCCAAATAATAAGCATGCCTGTTGGAGCTTTTCCAGCCTCTGAAGACAGAATGGCTGTCTGCTCTCTAGTGAACCATGAGATCGATCTTGGGTGCAGAAGGAGAATGGCCACCGTTTATTACACTCACTCTGTGCCACTGATGAGGTCAGGACTGGTTTTGTCACCATTCTCACAGATGAGGAAACTGAGGCTCAGAGAGTCGAAGTGAGTTACCTAAAGTCACACAGCCAGGAAGTGGCAGAGCTGAGATTAGGATTCCAGTCCA
This sequence comes from Antrozous pallidus, assembly GCA_027563665.1. NCBI lineage: Eukaryota > Metazoa > Chordata > Mammalia > Chiroptera > Vespertilionidae > Antrozous > Antrozous pallidus. Next base: position 23,022,752 of record CM050528.1, read on the forward strand.
CTTGCCAGCCGTCTCCCCCACCCCCACCTTGAGCCTGTGCATCGAGCCAGCACATTTTGGCATCTCTTCTCTGGAAAGATCTGCTCCTCTCCTGGGTTGCTTCCCACACTAGCCCTTAAGTGGTTAAGCTTAAGCTAGAAGTACAGCCTCTGTCTCCCCAAGGAATATTCTTTCCCATTTAGGCTGAAATCTCAGCTGGATGCTGGGGCCCAGCTATAAAAAGCCGCTTGGTGGATTGAGTCTTCGCTGGTTGTACTAGAGGTCCCATGAGCCTATTGAACTCAGAGTGTTGGTGAGCTTAAGGAGGCCAGGAAGACTTTCCAGGTCCTCATGGGGCGGTGGGGAGAGAGAGAATGGCCCTCCTGTGGGCCAATGTGGGCACCTGCCAGGACTGTCTTTCTTAGCTTCTTAAAGTGCAGAAAAAGCTCGAGGCCCCTTGAGGATCATAGCCATGGTGTCAGTTGTTGTTGTCATTATTAATATTATCTTTATTATCATGCCAAACCCAAGCGGGTGGGACCACACATTTCCTGGGATTTTGGAGGCAGCAGGGATGCGCCAGGTGGTGGGGGAGTAAGTAGCCATCTTTAAGCTCCCCTCCCTTGCACCAGGTTTGTGATAACTTATCCCCGGGTCAAGTTTGTGAAGCCAGAGTAATCAACCCTGAGATTCCTCCAGACCAGCATCACCCTGCTGGGTTTCACGGGTGTTCTCTAAAGCAGCGCTCACCAACTGGTGCTCCGCATACTTTGGTGGTCTGTGAGGTCCAAAAGGGTGGTGGCCGCTGCTCTAAGGCAGCCATGGGTTTTACACACACACACACACACACACACACACACACACACACACTCCATGGTGAAATAAGTTTGGAAAACACTAAGTGTAGGCATAATTAATTTTTCCAGTTGCAGGCCTTGTCAGAGCCTTTAGTATGCTCATTCATTCATTCTTTCAGATACTATCTCTGGAGCATGTTTATGTACCAGGTGCATTGTGCTGGGTAGGAGAGATATGTGTGGGACAAACAATCATGATCTTTGACTTCATGGCACAGAGCCCAGTCTAAAGTGCTCTTCTCAGTGCTCACTGCACATGAGAATCACCAGGGGGCTCTGAAGACCTAGGAGAGGCCAGGCCCACCCTCAAAGATTTTGGTTCAGTAGGGCAACACTGAGTTCCAGGCACCTGTACCAGGTATTTTTCCAAAGCTCCCCTGAGTGATTATAACGTGCAGCGAGGGTTGAGAGCCACAGGTAAGCAGTGAATGATGATTTGTGATCAGTCCGGGCAGCTAAGGTCAGGATGCAGTGAGAACTAGGAGTAAGGACATGTCATTTTCTGGGAGTAGGTAGGACAGGCTCCACCAAGGAAGATGAGCATAGGTACCGAGGTGGGTCAGGGCGAGGGTGACATCTAGTGCAGGGGACAGCCTGTGCAAAGGCCCCACAGTAGGAAGCCTTGGGTAGAGAGGGAAGGGCACACGGTGAGATTGGAGTTTGGAGCAAGATAATCCAGGGTGTCTGAGCCTCAGTTTTTTTATCTGACCATCTGTGCAACTTTGGACAAGTTATTCTCTCTCTCTCTCTCCCCCTCTCCTCTCTCTGTCTCAGTTTCTTGATTTGTCAAATGGGAGTATTATTAGGACCTTCCCTCTCAGAGTTGGTCAGAAGGGTTAATGAGTTAATCAGTGGATAGACTTAGAAAACTGGCTGGTACATAGTAAGTTTTCAATAAAGATTATGGCCCTGTTGCTGTTATTATTTGAATGAGTTTGCCAGGCCTGCCGTGGCCAGGTACCGCAGACTGGGGGCCTTAACCAACAGAAATTTACTTCCTCTCGGTTCTGAAGTCTGGAAGTCAAGGAGATGAAGATTGTCAGTGTTGGTTTCTTCTGAGGCCTCTCTCCTTCGCCTGTAGATGTCCTCACATCATTTCCCTCCCGTGTGTCTGAGGAAGGACACCATTCATATTGGATGAGGGCCTGCCCTAATGGCCTCATTTTCAGTCAGTCACTTCTGCAAAGGTCCTGCCTCCAAATGACAGTCGCCTCTGCGGTCCTGGGGGTCAGGGCTTCACCCTAGGAGCTGTGGGGAGACGTAATTCAGCTTAGGACATTGTTGGTGCTGTTACTTGTTCCCCAGTCTCCCCTGGGTGACTGACTGACTGGTGGGGCTTTCTCTTCCCTTCTGGCCTAGAAATCGCAGCCAAGCTCTCAGCCCGGAGGTGAGCGTGGATGCAGGGGGCGTCTTTGAGAGCCTGAAGGCAGAAGCCGCCTCCCCGCCCGCGCTCTTCTCCGGCCTCTCGGGCCTCCCGACAGGCAGCCTTCCCGCCGCCCCGTTCCCGTCCAGCCTGGTGCTGGGGGCCTCTGCCAGCGGCGGGGACGTGTTCATCCAGATGCCAGCATCCAGAGAGGAGGGCGGAGGCCGGGGCGAGGGGGGCGCCTACCACCACCGCCCGCCCCACCACCACTTTCACCACGGGGGGCACCGCGGGAGCTCGCTGCTGCAGCACGTGGGCGGGGACCACCGCGGGCACGCGGACGAAGCGGGCGAAGAGCACCCGGGCACCCCCGCCCCCGCGCTGTCCGAGCTGAAGGCGGTGGTCTGCTGGCTGCAGAAAGGCCTGCCCTTCATCTTGATCCTCCTGACCAAACTGTGCTTCCAGCATAAGCTCGGTGAGTCCGGGGACGCGGGGATGTCAGCTGCGGGTAGGGGGCTCTCCGTCCCAAATGCCAGGGGAGGGCGGCGGAGGCCCTCGCCATGCAGTAAGAGCATGGCATTCGGAGTCAGACCTGGGTGCGAATCCTGGCAGACTCGCTGTGTGACGTCGGCAAGTCACTCACGTCCCCTGAGCCTCTGTTTCCTCATCTGTCCATGGGGGTGTGATAGCTCCCTCGTGGGGTGGTTGGTGTGAAGGGATAGATTGTAGGAATAAAGAGTTCAGACTACGTGGGTCCGAACTCAGGCTCTGTCCTTCCTGGCTTTGTGACGCTGGATTCGTTATTAACTTCTCTGAGCCCCATCCATAAAATGAGGGGTATAGTGCAACACACTTCACGAGACTGCAGTGAGGTTAAATGAATTAATATGTTTGAAGCACTTAGGACAGTGCTATGCAAGGATAGGTTATTATTTTCGTTATTTTTCTTATTAATATACATAAGATACTTAACATAGAACCTGGCACAGAGCAAGTGCTCAATAAATACTCCCTGTTGTTGGTAGTATTAGGAAGTAAGATAATGATTCATAAAGTGACTAGCCTTGAACCAGACACATACTTCACATTCAATAAGTGGTCTCTGGTACACTGTCGTCATTATTATTATTATTATTATTATTACTTATTGTTACCACATCATGGTGTTGCTGTGCCTGGGGCAGTTTTGGGCTGTTGTTTTGGTCCTGTAGCATGAATGATGGTACAAATGATCTCATGCCCTACCTCATCCCATAGACAATCCCTGGAGGAGGGTAGGCCATTCTTTGTGTCTTACTCGCCCCTTTCTGGAGGTTCTAGCTGAGTCACATCACCCCACCTTCCTTGTTGGGGTGCTGTCATGGCTGCCTCCCTTTTCATTCCTAGAAATGAAAGCCAGTAATTTCCCTTTTATCCTGAGTTCCCTTATACTCACAACTTAAATTTTATCCTCAAGTATGGCCAGTATCTTTTTCATTCGGCAGGTTTGTTTATTACTCAAAGAGGAAAACAGAAGGGACTGTGGGGTTAGGAGTTTTTATTTTATATGTTTCCAGTGAAGAAATACATTTGTAACAAAGTAGAGCCAGAAAAGGACCTGGATTGCACGAACTATTAAAAAAGTGGAAGTGAACTCCGAGCAGGAGAAGCTGTGCACTTGGTGTGAAAGCAGAATCCTGCCCACAGGTTAGGAAAAGCAGGATTTGCAAATCCCTATTCTGGGAGAACTCAGAGATGGCAGCTTGGCAAACAGTGGCAACTGAATGAAGAGTAAAATTCAGTTCTGTTCCCCCATCTGCCAGGGTCATGTTTTTCTGTCAGCAGGAGTTTTTTCCCCTTTAACATTAAACTTTTTGAAAAATAGGTTTTTATTGATTCTAGAGACAGAGGAAGGGAGGGGGATAGAGAGAGGGAAACATTGATCTGCTGCCTCCTGCACGCCCTCTACTGGGGATCTAGCACACATCCTGGGCATGTGCCCTGACTGGGAATTGAACTGATAACCTTTTGGTTCATGGGTTGACACTCAACTACTGAGCCACACCTGCTGAGCTTAACATTAAACTTTTATTCCTAACTAGAGGCCGGATGCATGAAATTTCATGCAAGAGCAGGCCTTCGCAGCCAGCAGCTGCCTGGATCCCTCCCTCGATCCCGCAGCTGCTTCAGTACCACGGCTGCAGCCCCGGCTTTGTCCGGAAGGTCGTCCAGAAGGACATCGGGTCTAATCAGCACATTATGTTTTTATTATTATAGATGGGGTGTCACGGTCTTTTTCTGTGTATGCTTTTATTACAAGTAACACACCTCAGACTCTTTCTGAAAGTAGAAGCGATTGCTAGAGATGATGTTCTATAAGCATTATGCCTCCATGGGGTAAGTACTGTTATTATTCTGCCCATTTTATAGGTGAGGAAAGGGGGGCTCAGAGAGGTGCAGTGACTAGCCATAGCTCACACAGAGAGGAGGTAGAGGAGCCAGGATTTGAACCCAGGCCTTACCAGGCTGCACAGCCCGTGCTCCTAACCCTGTCCTATGAAATGTCCAGAGAGGCATCAGTCACATCCCTCTGGCAGAGGCCTCGACTGAGAGTGGCTCAAGGGCCCCTAAAGTGGGATTAGACCCAAATCCCCCCGAAGTGAGCTTTTCTCCCTTCTAAGGTTAGTCTGTAACTCAAAGAGCCAGGGCTGTGTCTTTTTAATGTTGCTCGCCGTCCCCCGTAAGCTGGGCCAGGCCTGATGAATCTAAGTGTCGGTGTGGGGTCCCCCTCTGTCCCGCAGGCATCGCTGTGTGCATCGGGATGGCCGCCACCTTCGCCTACGCCAACTCAACCCTCCGAGAACAGGTCTCTCTGAAGGTGAGTCACCTGGTGAATTAATCTTCTATGGCTGCCGTAACAAACCACCACAAACTTGGTGGCTTAAAACCACAGCTGTTGATTATTTTATAGTTCTGTCTGTCAGAAGTCTGAAGTGAGTCTCTCTTCCCTAAGAGCAAGGCGTAACAGGGCTGTGTTCCTGCTGGCGGGTCTGGAGGAAAAGGTCTCTTTTCCAGCTTCCGGGGGTCACCCACATTCTTTGGCTCTGGGCCTCTTCCTCCTCTTTGAGCCGCAGGCACCATGGCATCTCTGTGACCATCTTTTCATAGTCACGTCCCCTCTGACTCCCCTCTTCTGTCTCCCTCTTCCACTTTTAGGAACCCTCATGATGACATGGGTCCACCTGGATAACCCACAGTCTCTCCCCATCTCAAGATCAACTGATATGCAACCATATTCCACCTGCAGCCTTAATTCCCCTTCGCCATGTGACCTGACAAATCTTTGGGGGGCCATTCTTCTGCCATTCTGGGAAGAGCCCTTGATGTCCATCCTTCTCCCAAACCCAGCCATCTGCAGTGCCTTCCCAGCCCAATCCCTTTACCCTCCTGGCATTCAACCAGTTAGCTCACTTCCAACCCACTCCTATGGTTAAGGCCATTCCACGGGCTCTGCCGTGTGCCCAACAGCCTCACCACCGTCCTAAATGCCCTCTGAGCACTCACCATGCCCAGCACGGCTAGGTCCATTGCACAGCTCATCTTGCAAATCTGTCTCGGCGACCTGCACGAGGAGGGCACAGAGCCATTTGTATCTTATTTGTCCAATAGGAAACAGCAGCTCGGAGACACTAAGTTCCTAGCCCGAGGGCACACAGCCAGTGCCAGTGGTGGCATCAAGACAGGAGCCCAGGCAGTGAACCCACAGGCTGTGCTCACCCTTGGTTCAAATTCCAGCTTCACCCACAAGAAGCTCTTAGATAGGTTACCGTGGTAACCTCAGCCTCAGGTGGCGCCCCTGGAAAAGGAACTTCTTACGCCCATAGAGAGGATTGAATGAGAGAGTGCCGAGGGGGTGATGGGCCCGGGGCCTGGCCTACAGGTAACGGTAAACCGAGCTGTTTTAACAAGCCCGTGCGTTGTCTTGTGCATGTGACCCCATGACAGCCACCGTCTCTCTGGTCCTTCTTTGGGGCCATCTGCCTTCCCAGAAAGCTCCTGGGCCTCCATGAGGTGTGAAGGGCAGTCAGTCTCCATTTGACACAAGCCGGTGAGGTCCAGAGTTGGGCATGGAGCCAGAGGGTCTTTCTGACCCTGAGTCTCATCTGCTTCAGGCAGACCCCTTTCTGCTGCGATTAGAACAACAGGTTGGCGGACACCATCATGACAGGCTTTGGGGGCTGGCTGGCTTTCAAAGGCATTAACCTCCAAGGGGTGCCTTGGCCTGACTTTTAAGGGGTAAAAGAGTATCTGTATCTATGGACAAACTTCTAGGGGACCTAAACCCTATGAAGTGAAGACACAGGTAACATATATTCTGTGAGGAAATCTCCATAACCCTTAATAAGTTTAGGAATCTCAACTTAACTATTAGAGAACCACCTGCTTTGTCCTTCAGAGTGTGGCTTCTCGGGGCATGGCTAATTCCCTCTTTCTCTTCCACCTTTGGTTTAGATTTACAGAGGACTCACTGGAATCCATTATTCATTGGGGTAAAAGGGCTGCCGAGTGGGTTAATCACATTGATAAGAGCCGGTGGTTGGTTGGAGGTGGTTTCTAGGGTCGTTAACCTTGACCACTCCTGGAATAATGGGTGGACGGAGATGCATTTGTTTTGTCTCCTCTGGAAGTATGCCTCGTAAGGGTGTGTGGGGCGCTGAGCTGTGTCTGGAGACAGTGAAGCATTTACCGAAACCGCAGGGAAGGTTACACTGGGAAAGCTATGACCTCACCCTGTTCCAGCAAGGCAGCCTCCCTGGTCCAGGAAAAGACTAGCGTTTGCGAATCAGCAGCACCGGGGTCTACGTTCGTCTCCCGGAGTACACAGGCGGAGACACGCCAGCCCGGCGCCTCGTCCAGAAATTTCCTGGGATTGTTCTCAGGCCCAGAAGCTGCTGGGAAACCGCAAACCGAGAGCGCTCTTCCTGGGGACTACACAGAAATGAGGCTGCAGAAAGGGAAGTGGGATGGATGGTGAAGGGCTTGATGGCTAAGGGTACGGGTTAGAATTTAGTCCTGTAAATGTGGCTCTACACTGAACGGTCGGTCAGTCTAGGCCAGCAGCCCTGAGAGCCGTGCTAGCAGAAGTGAGAACAGGAGCTTCTAGTTTATAGTTGTTAATTGCCTACTGGTTGTAAAGTCTGGAACACTCGGTCCTGCCATTCAGCCAGCCTGAAATCTGAGCTCGTACCAAGCTGAATGTTGACATTTGTGAATTTTACTTCATCCTTAACAAAACCCCATTTTTAAATGAGTAAGAGTTACTTAACTAGGTTGAAGGTTCAATTCCTGGTCAGGGAGCATGCCCAGGTTGAGGGCTCTATCCCCAGTAGGGGCCGTGCAGGAGGCAGCTGATTGGTGGTTCTCTCTCATCAATGTTTCTCTCCTTCTCCCTTCCTCTCTCTATTAAAAAAAATCAATTAAAAAATTTAAAGAGTTACTTAACCTCTCTTTACCTTAGTGCCTAACAGTAAAGATGAACTAACATTTACTACATGCCAGGCACTGTTCTAAGCATTTATGTACACTAAATCTCACAACCCTACAAGATAGATACAATATAAACCCATATTCAGATGAGGAAAGGGAAACGAAGAGTTTAAGTAGCTTTCCCGGGGTCGAATAGTCACCAGGTAGCAGGATCAGGGCCTTGACTCAGGCTTCTAGCTCCAGAATCTGCTGCTAACCACTTTGCTTTCCTACCTTTCCAGGTAGTTCTCCAAGCAGGTTTCCACATTTCTATCATCTTCGCTGTAACTGTCCATTGGATCCCAGTGGGAAGGAAAGAGTCCAGTACCCTTCTTTCACCATTGCCCTGCTCCTCCAAACCCTTTTGAAAAAGGGAAAAGTTGTCACTCGTCATAAAATGTTCTGGAATGTTCTGCCAGGTGCACCTTTGGCATTGCAGCATTCTCATAGCTGGCTTTTTATCTGCAGGAGAAGAGGTCGGTGCTGGTCATCTTGTGGATCTTGGCCTTTCTGGCGGGGAACACCCTGTATGTGCTCTACACGTTCAGTTCCCAGCAGCTCTATAACAGGTGAGCAGGGGACACCGGGGCTTGGTTGGGGTTAGGATGCACAACCCTTCTGTGCCACTCTGTTGTAACCACGCATGCCTGGAGCAGAGCTCTCCAGTAGAACTAGAGTATAAGCCCCGTGTGTAGTTTTCTTGCAGCCACATAGTCGGGGAGGGTTGGCCAGTGAGGGCTTCTAGGATGAGGTTGAAACTCGAGCCAAGCTTTCTGATCGTGTACATCTCTTTTGAACTCAATGTGTGAGGAGTGAGCCGTTTTGCCGCGTTCTGGGGCCACCCCATAAAAGCGTTTTGGAGAGTCAGCGCCAAGGCATCAGTTCACATCTCACACTGCGTTAGTTGTCTGGCCCGGAATATCAAGATCCTGGTGGGGGCTCTAGGAGGAGGGGTTTCCCAGAACTACGGGTGAATTTCCAGCTCCTGCCTTTCTCTGGGCATGATCACAGGCAGAGGCCCAGCCCTCTGCGCCCCCATCAGACCAGGGCTGAGTCAGGCCTGCAGCACAGAGAGAAAGAAAAAGACAGAGAGAGGCTTAGCAGAGGAGCAACAGAGCTGAGGCCCTTCCGTGCCTCAGTTTCCCACCTGCAAAATGGTGTAGATAATAGTGCCTGCCCCAGAGGGTTGCTGTTGTTATCATCGTCACAGCTGCAGGGCACATCTTTAATATGTCCATGATCTCATTGAGTCCCACCAATAACACGATGAGGGAGGGTACAGTTCCCATTTTATTGAGGAGAACACTGAGCCTTACAAGGAGAACATTGTTTGCCCAGGGTTCAATAAATGAAGAAGCCTGGATTCAAATTCAAGTCTGTCTGATACTAATGCCCTTAGCATGCAATGTGACCTTGGGCATCTTACCTCCCCAAACACCAGTGCCTCATTTATACAGTGGGTGAGCAATGCTTACTGCACAGGACAATGAGATACAGGGAGCTTAGCACAGTGTCTGGGACATTCGTTTTCCTCTTCCTTCTCTTCCTACCTCCTTTATAGTGTTGGCCTTTGTTCCTTCCTTTCTTTTGATTCCTCTGTGAAGCCTGTTATGGACTCATAAAACTGGAGGGGCCTTTAACTAATGATACTCTGGGCCAATCTCATCTTTAACCCTCAAGGGAACTGAGGCTCAGAGAGGCTAACTTACCCGCCTAAAGTCACACAGCAAGTTACTAGCAGATACAGGAACAGGACAACAGATGTCTGACTCCCAGTTCAATACCCTTCCTACTGGTCATATTTATAAGGTCCCAGAGTGAATAGAAGGAGCTGCTGAGCCTGTGATCATATGTGGGCATCCTGACTCTCTGAATCCTCCCCACAGCCTCATATTTCTGAAGCCCAACCTGGAGACCCTGGATTTCTTCGACCTGCTGTGGATTGTGGGGATTGCAGACTTCGTACTGAAGTACATTACTATCGCCCTCAAGTGCCTCATCGTGGCCCTGCCCAAGATCATCCTAGCTGTCAAGTCCAAGGTAGGCATTGGCTGCGGCCACCAGGCAGCCCCAATCACACACGTAGAGGATGCAGGGTGCCGTTTGGAGGAGGAAAGAATGGGCATGGGCCGAGCTGATGTCATCATATCCAGTGGACAGAGCCTGAGCTAGTAGGTCCTGTCACTCAGCTCTTACAGCTCCTTGAAGCTGACCCTGGTTTTGGTGTCAGCCAGCACCTGCCTGTGCCACCTCTACTCCAAGTGCATTTCCTAAATGTCGTTGTTCAAAGCTGCCCTTGGTGCAGTTTTCCTGAGCTTCACCTGAGAAAGGAGAGACAGCATGCTGACACCCCTGGCTGTGTTTCTCCCAGGGAAGGATGGCTCACAGAAGTTTTGACACTTTCTGGCTTCGGAACCATGATTTGTAAAGGGAACCAGGCTCCTGAGGAAAGAACTCTGTGATTGATTAGTGATGTCTGCTGTGGACATAGGATGGGAAATGATGGCAGTGACATATTGCAGAGTACCATTGGGGAAAGCCTGTAGACGAATGTTGGATGGAAGAGGTCTTATACAGGCATCACCATCATAATTTAGAGGACTGAGCAGGGCTAAGACAAAGCAGCACCTTTAGGATATAATTACTGCCAATGCAAGAAGATCCCAAGCAGAGGCTGATGGGACTCAACAATCTCTAAAGACTCCTGCTTTTCATGCCATCTTTTCAACTTAAGAAAGCTTAGAATTTGGTTGGTGGGAAGAGGAGGTTTGGAATTGACCATCCATCTTGAGTGACATCTGACCAAACCCATTGGCCAGGTGTATAGGGAAACCACACTATGTACAGCTTCCACAGTGGGCTGCGTGCTACCCTGTCTCCTGCCTACTAGCTCAGGCTCTGTCCATTTGATATGATGATACCTCTGATTTTTCTGCCTTAAAGACTCTTTTCCTTACATGTGTCTTGACTAACTCCTGCTCCTGCAGATCTCAGCCTCTTAGAAAGCTTCCCTTCAGGCTAGAAATGGTACCCCTACTGAGGACACTCAGCACCCTATCCTCCCCCTGTTAAGGCACTCACCACCCTGACTGTAATTGCTTGTTTAGTTGTCTGCCTTCTCTGCTTGAGTGTAACCTCTGTGACAGCGGGAAATGAATGCATCTAGCTTGTTTGTTGATGGATCACCAGTATCTGGTATGTACTTGGAAGTGTTCATTGTATGTATGCATTATAGTTGGGTGGGTGGATGGATGAAGTAGGTGGCTGAATGGGAAGGTTGGTGGATAAGATAGATGGGTGGGCAAGTGATTGGATGGATGGATGGATGGATGGATGGATGGAGGGAGGGATGGAAGGATGGATGGATGGATGAAGGGAGGGAGGGATGGATGGATGGAAGGATGGATGCATTGATCGCCTAGTCAGCTACACTAACTCTTACCATCACCTCTTATAGCAGCCGGGAAAGCTTATATCTACTCTCAGCTCAGCTCAGATCTCTTGTATTTGGTAGGTGTTCAAACTCCTCTGTCACAAAGAAGCAGAAATCCACAAGGCAAACTAGTACTAATTTCTCTGTGCTAGAAAGGACCAAAGAAATCTGGCAGCCAAAGTAATAATAATAAATACAGCTAAACATTGCTGAGCAATGCCAGGAGCCAGGCAGTGTTGGGCAATGCCATTTGTCAGAAATATTTGCTGGATGCCGTCTGTATGCCAGGCAGTGTTCTGGGCGCGGGGTGCCTCAGCGAACCAGGTAGACAAAAATCCATGGACTCATCGAATTTGCTATTTACGGTTAACACGCCCGGGAGAGAAGACGCTGTGAACATCACTTTTGGGAGAGCAGAAACTGAGTTAAATAACTTGCCAAAGATTGCAAACCTCGTGGTAACAATACTGAGAGCACTGGGAGCCACTAACATGGAGTCAGCCCTGTGTGTGGGCTAGAAAGGCTCGAACTCATTTCCTCCTGACAGCTGTCTCACAAGGCAAGTGCTGCATTTTGTGGGTTTCTTTATTGAGGCAAAATGCTCATAAAATGGACCAGCAATCATTTTAAAGTTACATGCAGTGGCATTCACTGAATTCACAGTGTCATGGAGCCATCACCACTGTCTGGTTTTAAGACATTTTCATCACCCCAAAAGGAAACCCTGCACCCATTAACAGTCACTCGCCCTCTCCAGGACCCCTGGAAACCCTCAGGCTCCTTCCTGTCTCTATGGATGTACCTGCTCTGGACATCCTATATAATAAAAGGCTAATATGCAAATTAACCCTCACACTCTCACAAGATGGCTGCCTATGATCAGGCCAGCAGTGAGGGCAGTTGAGGGTGACCAGGCCAGCAGTGGGGGATGGGGGCAGTTGGGGATGACCAGGTTGGCAGAGGAGGGCAGTTGGGGGCAACTAGGAAGGTGGGGAGGGGTGCAGTTGGGGGCAACCAGGCAAGCAGAGGGGGGCAGTTAGGGGTAATCAGACCAACAGGCATAGGCAGTGAAGAGGATCAGGCTGGCAAGAGGGGGGGCAGTTAGGGGCGACCAGGCAAGGCAGCCAGGTGAGCAATTAGGAGCCAGCGGTCCAGGATTGTGAGAGGGATGCCCGACTGCCAGCTTAGGCCCAATCCCCCTGGCAATCAGACATCCTCTGAGGGGTGCTGGATTGGAGAGGGTGCAGGCTGGCTGAGGAGACCCTAGTTTTACATAAATGGAATCAGATATTATATGATATTCTATATCTGGCTTTCTCCCCTTAGCATCATGTTTTCAAGGTTCACTCACATCATAGCCTGTTCACTCATATGCAGCTTTTTGGGGCCGAATAATATTCCATTATGTAGCTAAACCACCACTTGTTCATTCATTCATCTCTCAATCAACTTTTACATTGTTTCCTGTTGTGGATAATGACGCTTTGAACATTTGTAGATAAGTATCTGTTGAGATTTTTCTGGGTTGTGGAAATGCAGGGTTTCATTTTTTGAGGAACCACCCATCTGCTTTCCACAGCAGCTGCGCCATTTTGCTTTCCTGGCAAGTGCTGTTTTTATCCTTTTTCAGAGGCAACAACAAACACAGTGAGAGATTAAGAAGGCAGCCCAAGGCCACACAGCTTGTAAGTGGCCAAGTGAGGATTTGAACTAGGCGGTCCGACTCCAGAACCCCTGCTCTGAGTTACCAGGCAGTCCTCCCTCCCACCTCAGTTCCGTGGATTTGTTAGGGAAGTTCCACAGAGTCATACACCATCCATATAAAGTGTCCTCAAGTTATATATACACCATCCATATGAAATGTCCTCAAGTTCACACCGTGGCTACCTCACTTCCTTCTCCTTTGAATGGACACCTCTGGCGGCGAGGGGCGGGGATGGGACCCGACACCTTTTCCCTGCTCCACCGAGGTGTAGGCGACAGTTATTAATGTCCCCTTGGCAACAGTCCAGCTCCCTTTTTCTGATTATTATTATTTTATTCGGTGAGATTAATGTGCCAGGTCAGAGCATAATCCAGCCTGTAGAAAGTGATGTGAATAGTCTTCTCAAGATAAATTGCAGGCCTGGAAAAGGTTCACAGCCTCTCCTTGCCTGTCTGAGTGCTCTCCCGCATCCTCATCAATCCTTGTCTGGGCAGAAGAAAAGGACGGGTCTTCATTTGCAGCTGGGGGGCGCGGGGGAGAGGAACACATCTGTCAGGGACGCCTAATGGCTCACAGCACAGATGCTCTTTGCTGCGCCTCCACGCCATCCACTGAGAGGGTGGGCTGGTTTTTAATATCATTATTATACTGGAAGGGCTTCTGGTATTTGGGTTTGCTTGATGGTCCCAGGGTCCCTGATGTGTAAGGCTGAGCGAGCCCCCACGTGCCTTGTGACACCGAGTCCTCTCACACCTGGTCCTCTCAGGGGAGCCATGGCCATTGGCCAGCCAAGTTGGGGATGGGGTTAGTGATGGTAACCACTCATCTTCAACCTCACCTCAGACCTCACACTGGCTAGGTATCTAGGGCAGCCACTTGTCATTATAAATCGAGATAGCTTATATAACCCTTATGTCGTGGCCCTGCCTGATCTGGCTTCTCCCCACTTCTCCGACCTCATCGGCCCCTGACTCTCTCCCTGGCTTACTCTGGACCAGCCACTGCTGGCTTTCTGGTCCCCCCAGAGCGCCTTCCTTCTCAGACTGTTTGCACCTCCTGCTCCCTCTCCCTGGGGAGGTCCTCCCTGTGCTCCGTGGCCATCGCCTGCCCATCAGTCAAGCCTCATTCCAGTGCCATTCCCTCTGAGGCCCCGTCTCTTCCCAGACCACCCCGTGGAAAGTGGTTGTTGCCAACCTGCATTATCACACTGCCGTTTGATTAGCATGAAACGATCAGATCGTTTTGTGCTATTTTCTGTCTCCCAGCTAGGATGTGACAATGAGGACCATTAGGCCTGACTTGACTCCCAGGAAATGCACCACAGTTATGATGGGCTGGATGGAGAGCCTCGTGTTAAGGGATCGAGGGTTAAAACCAGGCCTGCTGCTTCCCACCAGGTGGAGGTCTCCTTGGCCTCCTTTCGCTCACCAATGCCTCTGAAGTTAATAAGGACCTGTTTGCCTACGGGGTAATGCTAGACCCTGAGAGTGTAAAAATGAGTAAGATGCCATCCTGATCTTCATCCTCTCCCTTTATTCTTTGCGAGTAAAGCTTGTTTTTATATTAACATAACCCAAGCCTAGTTAAGAAGGCAAATCTCTTGTCCCAGAATGATATACTCCAACTCCTACTTTAAATGGTAGTACTAATTAAAAATTTTACTTGTCCACATTGCTCTTTCCTTTGTTAAAATTACTCTTGGACCAGGGTTCTGGAGCTGCACTGTTCAGTACAATAGCCACCAATCACCTTTGGCTGTTTAAATTAATTAAGTTAAAAGCTCAGTTTCTCAGGCCCTAGCCGGTTTTGCTCAGTGGATGGAGTATCGGCCTGTGGACCAAAGGGTCTCAGGCTTGATTCCAGTCAAGGGCATGTACCTTGATTGTAGACTCTTGGCCCTTGTCAGGGCGCGTGCAGGAGGCAACCCAATCAATGTGTTTCTCTCACATCGGTTGGTTCTCTCTACGTTTCCCTCTCTCTTCCACTCTCTCTAAAAGATCAATAGAAAAATATCCTCAAGTGAGGATTAACAAAAATAAAATAAAATAAAAATGTTCAGCTCCTCAGTTATATCAACCACATTTCACATGCTCAACAGCTGCACCTGGCTAGTAGCTACCATGCTGGGCAACACACAGAGAGAGAACATCAACATCATCATAGAACATTCCATTGGACAGCACTGTTCTAGAACATTCTCAGGGCAAGGTTGTTTCAATCTCCCAGTGTGGGTAGCAGGCATCTGTCATTCTGTGCATTTCTCCGACAGAGAAAAATAAAAGTAGGCACTTGGCTAAGAACTTTCGGGTGGATCACTAGTAAATGGATACGCCACTGCAGAGTAGAAAAATACTCACCTTGAGTCAGAGGAACGAGGTCAAATCCTGGCTCCTGGCCTTATTTCCGGGTGACCTTGGACAAGTGACCTCCCTCTTGGGAGCGCTCAGCTTAGATGTTTCCTCCTCCAGGTCCCCTTAAGGCAGGTATGGGAAACATCCCTCCCGTGGGCCATATAAGGCCAGGGAAATGATTTGGTCTGGCCTTGCCAATGCATTGGGGGTAAATTAATTAAATGTTTGACCAAATGTAGACTGATTTTTAAGTTGATAATTTTGCGTGGCTCGTGCATGATCTTATACGTCCAAATGGATGGCTCCTGGCAGAAAAAGGGTTCCCTACCCCTGCCCTAAGGCAACAAGGCAGCCCGCAAGGCCTCTTGTGATCACTTCATCCCTAGGATTCTTTTTCTATTTGTAGGTTTTTGTTTGAAGTTTGTAGCAGGTGATATAAACTAATCCCTAGAGAAGTGCTGAAGTCTGAAATGGCAAACAGTCTAGGAGCTGCCATTTATCAGCCTGTGCCTGTATCAGGCATCACTAATCTACCATGGGCCTGCTTCCCCCAAATTCACCTCTCTCAATGCAGCAATCCAGGCAGCCTCTACCAATCAGGGTCAGAGTGTAAGAGGAAGCCTACGCCTTAACTTCAGTTCTTCCTTGTGGAGAAAATGGACTGTCCTGACATCTGCAGAGCTCTGTGGCCTCAGTGGGTTGGATAAAGCTCACCCAGATTATCAGGGATAATCTCCTTAAAGTCAATAGATTATAGATGTTAATCACATTCACAAAATAACTTTGAAGCAACACCTAAATTGCAAAACTGGATCCGATAGCCTAAATTGAAACATAGAAACTAACCATCACAATTCAAGATGCCGATTTGGAGGTCTAGACCAAGGAAATACTCATTTAGTCCAATTTATTGAGAATTTTAAAATAAAAAACTAGTTGTTGAATTTGATAAAAATCATGATTTTTTTCTTCCTTAGAGATGTTCATATGAAGAACTGCATTATTGTTTTTAAAGAATTATTTTTTAAACATATTTTATTGATTTTTTACAGAGAGGAAGGGAGAGGGATAGAAAGTTAGAAACATCGATCAGCCGCCTCCTGCACACCCCCTACTGGGGATGTACCCGCAACCAACGTACATGCCCTTGACCGGAATCGAACCTGGGACCCTTCAGGCTGCAGTCCAATGCTCTATCCACTGAGCCAAACCGGTTTTGGCTGAAGAACTGCATTATTAGATTTCCTATTAAGCTTTACATTCTTGGGACAAATCCCACTTGATCATTATGTATTTTTTTTTTTTTATATGCTTCTGGATTCTGTGCTGTGATTTTACTGAGGATTTTTGCATCAGCTGTATAAGTACTCCTCTCCCTT
The DNA here is from genome assembly GCA_027563665.1 of Antrozous pallidus. NCBI lineage: Eukaryota > Metazoa > Chordata > Mammalia > Chiroptera > Vespertilionidae > Antrozous > Antrozous pallidus. The sequence continues at coordinate 23,039,324 of CM050528.1, forward strand.
GGTATGTGACTTCCCATCACTTTCACTTACATCTCCTTGGCCACCACTTAGTCACTGTTGCTGCTTAGAGAGGTGGGGAGCAGTTTCTTACTGGCTGCCAGTGGACCTGAGTAAAAATCAAGATGCTTCTTTTGGAGGAGGAAGGGGAGAAGGAACATTGGGAAGCACCAAGAGTTTCTATCCCAGGACGACTGTAGATGAGGGACGGGAGGCCCAGGAAGGTTCGTTCACTCACTCAGGGTCACATAGCAAGTCTGTGCCAGAGCTCTCACTTAAGCTAGGTTTTCCAGATTGCCAAGGGACCCATAATAATAATATAAAAAATATTCTATGATAATATCTTTACATATAAAAGGCCAATATGCTAAGTGTCCATCTGACTGGTTGCTATGACACACACTGGCCACCAGGGGGCAGATGCTCAACACAGGAGCTGCCATGACAGTCACTGGCCATTTACAGAGAAATGGCACCGCAGATTTGGCGCCCACAAAGCAACACTCAGCTTCCCCCAAGTTGGATACAGGCCCAACCACCTCCCCAGAGCAACACCCCACCAAATCGCAGCCAACGATGCCCAGACCCCATGGTGCAAAATGCGGCCCATAGCCCAGCACAGCCAAGAAATAGTGGCTGTGGGTGCCAGGTAATGTCACATAGCAACTCCTGGCTTTTTTTTCCCTAGCAACTAGCAACCTGGGAACACACTTGCTTTATAGCCAGGTGGAAATATTTTACACTTTAACCAAATATCTGTGAAGCCTTTTCCCATACCTCATCTCATTTGATCCTCACAGAAGTCCTGGAGTAGGTAGATAGGAGACTTGATGAAATCCTTTTTTTTTTTTTTCATTAGCTTGAAAACAGAGATTTAGAAAACTTAGAAACTTGACCCAACGAAAAAGAAGTAAGAAATGGTGAATCTTGAAAATGACTTCAAGTTTTCTCACTGCCTAGAATATAGTCAAATATTGCTGCAGTTAAATATTTTACCCTTTTTTTTTTACCTGCATGATCTACAATAATAATCTGCTTCATGTTGATATTTACTGCTGTGTTGCTGACAGTTACCTGAAAGAGAAGTTGGGATGTTTCACTGGGCTGGAAAAAGTTTAGCTAAATCAGAAAGAGGTCTAATCAAGTTTATTCTATATATATATATATATATATATATATATATATATATATATAAAGGCTAAGGTGGCTCATGTATGCGTGATCACATAAAACTCTCACTGGCGCCAATCACATACATGTGTTTCAATCTTTCATTGTCAATCGTGAATTTGGCTGACACTTCTATTATAAAGAAGAGCAAATAGTGATATTAAAATATTTCTTTTAGTTAATTTCCTTTCAGTGTGCACAAATTTGTGCACTGGGCCACTAGTAATAGAATAATAACAAATAGCTAATGTGCCTGGTACCATTCTAAGTGCTTCATAGGCGTGAACTAATTTAATCCTCACAAGAGCCCTATGAGGTAGATTTCTCATTAGCCTCAGTTTGCAGATGAGGCACAGAAAGGGTAAGTGACTTGCCAAGGACACACAGCAGGGAAGTGGCTGGGCTGGGATTTGAACTCCAGCAGTCTAGTTCCAGAACCCCTCCTCTGGACTGCTATGCAGTCCTATCTGCCCATCTTTCCCCACCCCTGCCCTTCTGACTCATTTACCCCAACTCAGGTGGAGCAGCACTACTCTGTGTGTGGCTAAGGGATGGTCAGAATCACTCCTCACCAATCCGGGCACCACATGCCCTCACCTCCCAGGCCCTCTGGTCCAGAACCTTCGCTACTCTGCCCCGGGCTGTCGCAGAGCCGTACATCATTTTTTGTTGTTGATCTTGTTTTGTTTTGTTTTTTCCCTTCACTGCGTTCCCTGGGAGACTCTCAAAGGCTACAATCTGCCTCCAAGGGATACAGAAGGGACAGGGCCCAAGCGGGCACCTGGGACTTCCCAAAGCCCAGCTTCCGCCCGGTTGGGGGTCGGGGAGACTTTGCGTTATTTATTTATTTATCGAGTTCTGCTCGGTTCCACACCTCCCAAGCTGTTGCTCCCCACTGGGGAAGATGAAAAACGGCTTCAGACAATGGAAGACAAGGCTTGCCACATGGCCCCCTCAGTTTAATTTCCTTTAATTCATTTTATATTGAACCAAATGACACTGTTTGTTTTTAATGGCAAACACTCAGCACGGAGGAGGGGCGGCCAGGCCTCCTCCTGGGGAAATTAGGAACACAGCTGCTATTTAGACTCTCCGGCCACCCCCTCTCCCCAGCACTGGGCCTCTGCAAATCACTTTCCAGGTTGAAAGATGATACCTTTCACCAGCTCTAGATGGTCATCGTGGAGAGAGCTTCCCCCCCCACCCCCCCACTGAACTCCCTCAACCCCTCTTAGGGTGGCCGCCCATCCCAAGACCCGCCCTTCTCTGAGAATAAATGGATAGGAAGGACCAGGCCCAGGGGTCCATGGCTATTCTCGGTGCCCCTGCTTCCCTGCCCGTCATTGATAATCCTGGGAAGACACCTGGAACCTCTCCCAGGAACACAGAGGTTGAGAGCATTCATTCCTTCCTTCCTTCGGCACCTGGAGCAGCATCCGGGTCAGTCTGCATTGTAACCACGTTCATGTCCATGTGGAAGCTGGAGAAGCTCCAACAAGAGGAGAGGTCTCCCACTCGGGCTGTGAGGGGCCTGGCGGTCCAGGGCGCCTTGGACGCCTGAAATGGGCCAGCATTCTTCCAAAGTCCACTTTGGGCTTGGGGGCTAGAGTCAGTTTACGTTCCCTGCAGGTCAAGAGAACTTGGATGTGCACACCGGCCCCCTGGGCAGAGGCTGAGAAATTTGCAAGCCTTTGGCCTGGATTTGATGGAGGCTGAACCATGATGACTAATGCCCACTTTGGATGTTCTGGAGGCCTCTGCATCCCTCGGAGGCGGGGCTACACCCCTGCCCTCTTGTTCATTGACTCTTAGACCCAGCAAGACCTTCCTAGTCTGCAGATGAAGAGTCAAGCCCCAGAGTGACTGGTTTCGGGTCTCATGATTGAATCCAGTCATGTGTTCGTTCTACAAATATTTATTGGGCAATGATATCCAGGCATCCTGCCAGGCACGGGAGCTACCCAGACCCAGGACCCAAGGCTGCCTGGCTCAGAGCTCACATCCAGTGAGCAATAGAGAAGCAGGCCCTCTAGGGCCCTCTTGGAAAACAGAGAAGGAGCGCTTAACCCAGCCCCCAGCAAAGTCTTCCTAGATAGGGCAACCTCAAGACTGTGTTTTAAAGGATGGGTGGGAGTTAAGCAAAACGAAGCCAAATGGGCATGCCAGGGAGAGGGGACAGTCGGGCCCAGAGCACAGAAATGGAAAACAGTTCGGCGTGTGCGTTTTTCCAGACATCTCCAAGAGTGATGTCTGCCATGCTCAGGCTTAGGCACCGTGGCACCTGGGAGGTGTGTGGTTATTCTGAGATGAACAGTGATTGGTGTGAATTTGCATATGGGGCAAGGCAGGCAGACCCCAGTTCCTGGCTCTCAGACCCACCCAGCTGGACCGTTCCCAGCACACTGGGGGAGCGTGGTGGCCACCCTCCCCCGGGTGCAGTGGGAGTCATTAGCCAGTTAAGTCATTGTTTTGCTCTTCTCCAGCTGAATGATTAGGGAGGCGGCCACTTGGTCTCCTCTCCCTAAGTGGGGGCTGGAGTTGTGCTGGGGTGACTCTCTGCAGGTTTCCTCTCACTGCTGTGGGTGGGGCTGTCCCGTCTCCCCTTTCCCCCAGGTGTTCCTCTGTCCCTGGGGGGGAAGGAAGGGCTGTGGAACTGAGATTAGGCCCACGGGAGCCCGCCGCTTACATTTCCAAACCTTCTGCTTGTCCATAGGGTTCCAGACTTGATTAGAAAGAATGTGGGCTCCGGAGGCAGGCACATCCCAGTTTGAACCCTCGTTCTGCTCTTTCCATGGGGATTGTCTCTGGCCAGTCACCTCCCCGTTCTGTGCCTTGGTTTCCCTGTGTGTAAAGGCGGTAATGTTGTCTGCCTCTTGGGGCTGCTGGGGAGATTTGAGGTGAGCTAAAAAATAAACCCGGACAATGCAGATGGAGGTGCTTTCAGCAGGGGCTGATGTGTGCATACAGTAGCCCCCTTATCCACGGTTTCCCTTTGCGCAGTTTCAGTTACCCACAGTTGGTGCGGTCCAAACATATTAAATGGAAAATTCCAGAAATAAACCATTCATAAGTTTTAAATCGTGTGCGTTTCTGAGTAGCATGATGGAATCTTAAGCCACCCTGCTCTGACCAACTGGGATGTGAATCATCCCTGTCCAGCGTGTCCATGTCGTAGACACTCCTGCCCGTTGGTCACTTAGTAGTTGTCTTGGTTATCAGATCCAGACAGACCACATTCGCAGTAAGAAACTGATTCATCTTTAAATTAAACTTTATCGTACGTATATGCGTTAGGAGAAGACACCGTGTACAGCAGGTTCGGTGCTGTCCACTGTTTCAGGCAGCTGCTGGGGGTCTGGGAAGGGATGCCCTGTCCGCAGGGTGGGAAACTACTGTAGGTGTTTCTGTTTTTGTACCTTCTCGTGACCCTCCAGGGTCAGGACTGTGCTGGAGGTGGCAGATTGGGGGTCAGCGATAAAACCAGGTCATGTTGCTCAGCGGCTGAGAACTCATGAAGGCTCAGCAGACTTCTGGCTCTTCTTTTCGGGGTCCCAAAGTGCCAAGGTCAGACCTAATTACCTGCACGTGTCTGGCCTGGGCTGGGTCCCGAGAAGTCTAGGTTTGAATCTGGCTTTGCCACTAGCTGTGGGTCCTCAGGTGGGTGAGTTCAAGCTCCAAGCTTCTGCTGCCACCATATGTGGCACTCTGCGTCACATTACCCGTGTCAAGGAGGAGGCCAGTGAGAGGCGAGCGAGGTCATGGATGTGGAAGGCTAGCACAGGGTGTTCGGCGCCTGCTAAATCTTTGCTGTCAGGATGAGCCCTTTCCTGCCTTCAAGGGACTGGCTAGAGAGGTGGGGGAGAGACACACAAAAGCACATGTCCCCGACCTCTGCTCCCTTCCCTGCAGCCCTCCTGCCTCCCTCTGCCCAGGATCCTTGTGATGACCTTTGCCCCACCCACATAATCCAAGACCATCTCCCCGGGTCAAAGTCCTTCTCTCACCCCTGCACCTGCACAAGATTCCACTTGTGCCACGGAACCTATTCACAGGCTCCGGAGATGAGGATGCAGACCTCTCTGGGAGGTCATTGTTCAGCCTACCACATCCCCCACTCCACAGATGAGGAGACTGAGGCCCAAATACTCATATCCTTGGGCAGAGTCACCCTCTCAGGAAAAGGACAGACTTTTAAGTGGGGGCCCTGGCTGTCTAGCTGTAGGTCGAGGGCTCTAGACCGCTGGGAAAGGAGGTGCCTTCTGCCCCTCTCCCTGGCACCCAAGCCCCAGTGCTTTAGATGACAGACAGGATTTGGACGGTTGTGGCCAAGCATTTGTGCCTAAGATTGGAGCTGACATGGGGACAGAGAAGCATGTCTATTCACCTGGGACCGGGACAGAGGGAGGAGGCCGCCTTTCTGCAACTAACAGGGTCCCAGGCCACTTCGGGCTTAATCATCAACACCTTATAATGAGGCCTCTCCTGGGTCCGGGGAGCAGGGCCCTGTTGGTAAGGAAGCTCCTGATGTACCTGTTGCTGGGACACGTGGCCTGGGCCCTCTCATACATCGGGCCGAGGCTCTTAAATCCAGGGAGCCACAGCCATTGAAACGGGGCGCCAGACTGCTGCTGAGGGGCAGATTTCTCACCGTGATGGCTCCTGTGGGCCCCACCTGACCCCAAGGACTGTCAGCGGGTCCCTGGGCCTCAGCTCCAGAGGCCAGTCCCAGCTAATGGCATGCGCTCTGGTCGCCTCCTGGTCCTGGGCATGGTAGCTAGAAGAGCAGAGAGAGGACCTTTACAGGAAATTGGGGGTGGGAGGGAGAGGATGGCAGGTTTTCACCGACTCTGGTCTTTAAAACCGAGTATCCGGTCCAGCTGTGGCAGGTCAGTGGTTGAGGGTCAATGTGTGAACCAGGGGGTCATGGCCAATTCCCGGGCAGGGCACGTGCCCATGTCGTGGCTCGATGAAATGATGAAACTCTCTGAAACTGAACCTCGTAGACAAATTGGGGGTAGAATTTGCCCCCGTCTCATGGAGTTGTTATAATCATTTGTAAAAGTGGGCAAGCAACCCTAACCAGTTCTCAGTGGTTTAGAGCAACAGCCCCAGGACTGAAGGGTTGCAGGTTTGATTCTGGTGAAGGGCACAGACCTCATTTGCAGGCTCGATCCCCGCCTAGGTCGGGTATGTGTGGAGGTAACCAATTGGTGATGTTTCTGTCTGTCTCTACTCCTCCCTTCCACTCTCTCTAAAAATCAATGGAAAAATATCCTTGAGCGAGGATTAACAGCAACAACGAAAAAGTGGGCAAGCAAATTTTCAACCTGTGTTTATTTTTCAGTAACAAGTAATGGCCCCAGCTGGTGTGGCTCAGTGGATAAAGTGTTGGCCTGCAGACCAAAGGGCCCCGAGTTTGATTCCAGTCAAGGGCACAGACCTTGGTTGCAGGCTCCTCCCCGGCCCGGGCCCTGGTCAGGGCTCCTGCAGGAGGCAAACAATCGATGTGTTTCTCTCGCATCGATGTTTCTCTCTGTCTTTCCCTATTTCACTCTTTCTGAAAATCAATAGAAAAATATCCTTTGGTGAGGATGAAAACACACACACACACACACACACACAAGTGATGTATTTAAAAATTATAATAACAAATACTCGTACTTAAAAAGTAGAAAATGAATAGTGTCTGAGTTCCCACCATCTTCCTTCCTCTCTTTGCTCCTAAGAAACCACGGAGTTTTTGTGGTTTCCAGTCCCTCATTTTCCTTGAGTCTGCTTTTTGTAGTTTTTACATTACCTTCCTTGCTGAGCTGTTACTGAAAACCAGAGCAGGCATAAGCATGTATACCCTCCTCCCTTCCACACCTAACTTCCTAGTTCCTCCTTCTGCCCTCTCCTCTCAGTTACCAAGCAAAGACACTGCTGCTTGGGAAACCAGTACATTAAGCTGGTCAGTGCTCCAGTGAACTTAAGATTCACAGGCTCTGCCCGGCCAGTGGGGTTCAGTTGGTTGAGAGTCACCCCATGCACCAGGAGGTCCCTGGTTTGATCCCTGGGCAGGACACAGGCCTGGGTGGCAGGCTCCATCTCCCATTGGAGTATGCAGGAGGCAGATGGTCAATGATTCTCTCATCAATGATTCTCTCTCTCCCTCTCCCTTCCTCTCTCTCTAAAATCTATAAAAACATTCATTTAAAAATTAGTCGGCTCTGAGTGAACACAAGAGGAATGTTACTGAAAGGTACAGGTACCAACAGGCTTAGACTTCCTAGAAAGTATGGAATAAGCCCAAGCTTCGTGCTCAAACAAACTTGGGATTGAATATCAGCACTGCCCACCGGTCTAAGCCACCGATTCTCTGCATTCACTCCAAAAATATTTCATTGTCTGCTGTATGTGACCAGCACTGCAAAAGTGTGGGAACGCAGTGGTGAATGAAACGGCCGGGGTCCCTGCTTTCATGTTGTTGGGTCGATCACATTAAATAAATAAGCATACATACCACTTCAAACTGTGACAAGCACTAGGAAGAAAGTAAAAATTCACGGAGGACTCATTTAAGGGAATGGGAAGGGCTTTCTCTGTGGGAATAGTTGAGTTGACACCTGTACGTCCTTGCTACCTGACTTTGGTTAAAACAAATTCAGGTTTCTCGTCCGCAACATGAAACTGGAAATTACCCCTTTGCCCTTGGTAATAGGCCGTGACTCAGTGCCTGGCTCATCACAGCCGCTCAGTAATGTCATTTCCCTTCCTCCCTATCCACCCTGGTCGAGCTGTATTGCTGGAGGAGCTGTGTTAATGGGCAATTAGTAAGTGATGGAGAACTTGCTGCTGGCAAGTGGGTCTCACTGGCCCTCTTTGACGGCTTTTGATGGCTGACCCTAACGGAGGGAGAGCGGAGACAGGGTATATTGTTTTCTGCAACAGGAAGCCTTCATAGTTTTCTGGAGAAGGGGGTGGGATAGAGTAATAGAAAGGCTGTGCTATACAATCAAATTCCAGCTAATCATTTCCCCTCTGTACACCTCCTGTACACTAATCCATGCCATACCTCTCCAGTGGGTTGTCATGTGGAACAGTAACTTTCAATGTAAAAACTCAGCACATCATGGGCAACCAAGCATAGGCCATTCCCACTGTTCCCATCAGAACAGGGAGAGACTGGGAGAAAGGTGCAAAGGTGTGGGGTACAGCTAGAAGGACGAAGAAAGGGGTCAAAGGTCCAATTCACACCATCTGGGTTCAAGTCCTTGCTCCCTTCTTTCCTGCCTGGGTAGCCGGGCAGGTCCCTCTGAGCCTCAGTTCCCCGGTCTGTAAGACAGCTAAGAATAGAACCGCCTCACTGCGCCTGTGAAATCATGCAGGCATGTCACCTCGCGCGGCTCCTGACTTCAGGTCCAGGGGAACTGATGCGGTCACTCTCTCTGGACACGTGGCCTTAGGGGGACATGTTCAAATGAGAGGGTGAATGAAGATGGGTCCAAAGAATGGAAGAGACAGCTTTGCCATTTACAATCAGCGGCCTCCTTTGTCTGTGGAGGCCGAATGGCCGCGGGACCTATGCTGGGGGTCTCCCAGAGGCCCTCGCCCGAAGCCGGCCGCCCGCAGCCTGCAGCCCGATCGGCCTGGGGAGCGGGACTGTGACCTCATCGGCAGGCGCCGTCCCGCGGGGCCATGAGATCATGAGATGCCGGCGCTCGCCGAGGAGTCGATTTGTTGGGAGCGCGGGGACAGCCGGCCGCCCGCCACGGTGATCTCATCCAGGCCCGGGGGAGGGGGAGGCAGGCAGCCCGGCCGCCCGCACCTCCCGAAGGGAGATTAATGGCCCCCGCCTATCGGTGACGTCACCGGCAGCGCCCGTTGCCAGGTAACAAGCGGCCGCCTGCCTCTGGCCCCGCCCCCGCCTGCCCCGCCCCCCACCTGCTGTACTGTCAGCCGCTATCCTTCCTGGCTCGCTCTTCTCTTTCCTTTTTTTTTTTTTTTTTTATATATTGAGGTATACATTGCATATTGTACAGTGTTCTAATTATAAATAGATAAGATCGATGAATATTTATCAATGTATGTCCGTATGTTCCAAGATAAAAGTGTCCTCCAATAAAATATAAAGCGAGCCACACAGGCAGTTTAAAATGTTCTAGTAGCCACATTAAACAAGTAAAAGGGAACAGGTGGCATTAATTTTAAGAATATGTTTTATTTATCCCAGTATGTCCAAAGTATTATCATTTCAACATGTAATCAAGATTAAGCATTTTAATGAGATTTTTACCATTTTGTTATTGTTTTTCTAAGTCTTTGAAATTCCCTGTGTATTTTATACTTTCAGTATAAAGTATACTCGATTAAGATTTAGTCACATTTCAAGTGTTCAATAGCCATGTGATGATGACTATTGTATTGAGCAGTGCAGATAGAGAACATTCTAATATCTAGAAGATCAGTACCATTCTGGTCAGTACCTCTACCAAGGGTACCCATTATTCTGAATTTTCTCACCTCTCTTCACTTCTCTTCCCATCGCACACCTGTATCTTGCCTTTCTTTTTCCCCACATCTCACTTAATCTCCTAGTCTCCCTTTATCTGCCACGGTGCTCAAAGCATGAGATGGAAAGTCAGCCTGGCCTTAAATCCTGTACCACCTGCCTTGCCTCTTTGAGCCTTTTTTCTCACCTGTAAACTGGAACTCCTAACATTGTCCATCTCCTAGGGCTATCGGAGCTGGGGGGCAGCACGCAGGTGTTACAGAGAACTTTCATCAGCAAACTGAGCCCACCCTGGCTCTCTTTCCCTGCGTCTCCCACACTCCTTTCCTCTCTCACGTGCTTCTGTTGAGCTTTCTCATCTGAAATATGGGGATGATCACAACTACCCACCAGGGGAGCATTTGCTATGCAGTCCCTGGCCTTAGTGTGTGACCATACAGGGATGACTTTCTTCTTTCCTCTCCTCCTGTCATCTCTCTCCTCTCTTCTGCCTACATTTCCTTTTTCCCTTTCTTGTGTCTCTTCCCTCCCTGCCTGAATTCCTCTAGCCTTCCATTTCCAGACCCCTCCACGGCGCCTCCCACACTCCTGGCCACACTATTGCGAGGTCAATTATCCAGCTCCCCACCCCCAGCCTTCCCAGCTTGGAGCCCGAGCTTGGCCCGCCTGCCCCTCGTGAGCCGCTGCCCAGCTGTGTCGTTCTGAAGGGCTCTGTCAGCTGCAGTCCCCTCTCAGCCTCCAATCATAACAGACCAGCAGGCCGCCTTCTCAGGAAAACAAGTCTTTGTTTTCGGCCCCTTGCTCCAGCCCAGCCCAGCCCGCCATTTCGGAGCTGGAAGTGTGGCTGTGTCCCCTGTGGCGGTGGGAGAAAAGCAAACGAGGGAAACGCATCCGGGGGGCTGGACGGCAGTTCCTGCGTATTCAACCTAGGGCTTTGCATGACAACTTCCTTTGTTTCGGTACTTTGGGTCAAGGAAACTCTCCAGCCCCTTTTTCTGGGGGAACTGCCTCACCCTCTCCCTGTGATTCTGATAAGGCTGTCTGTCGCGGTGCCCCGCCCACTCCTGTGGCCATGTGACAAGGCCCGACCAATCATAGAACTTCATGGCTGCATCTGGCCTCTTAATTTGATTACAAGGGTGGAGGCTTGACTCCAGTAGGGCCATCTTGTCTTGACATTTAGTTTGGCTAAAGGTCCCAAGGAGAAACAGGACCTTTGAACCAAACTTTTATGTTGGAATTCAAGCCATAAGGTTGTTGGCCTTTTCTACCACATATAGGTGGATCCAGCACTTTCTAGCCATGTCACCTGGGACAGGTTACCTGTCATCTGTGTGCCTGGGTTTCCTCATCTGTAAAATGGAAGCTTTAATACCACTTCCTCAAAGTGCTGGGTGCAGAGTGGTGCCTATCACATAGTAAGTTATCACCATCATCATGATTGTGACCAGGAGGGAGCCTGGCCTTGGCCGGAGAGAATGAAGGTTAGACAGGAAAAGGAGCAGAAAGAACCTGAGCTGAGAGATGGGGGCAAGGAGGAGAGAGAGAAAGACTAAAATGGCATCTAGATGCAGGCAAAGCTTATATAAATAATCATTGTTAATCTTGATGGGGAAATAATATTCCATCCCTGTCTTTCCATTCTTTATCCATTCACGTGGCTAACAATGATCTGATTATGTCTCCCCTCCCTGGCTGCTCACCCTGTACTTCAAATCATCTTTCCCATGTAGGTGCATTCTCGAAAATTCTCCTTCTCTGTTCATTTTGTCTATTTCTCAGCATCGCACTCTCACTCATTTACCACCCCCTTCGAGTCAGCCCTCTGTTATTTCCCTGTTTCCCGTTTCACTTTTTGTCCCACCCCCAAGCTAGCAGTAAGGAAGTCAGAATAGGATCTGCCTTCTGTCTTGATTGCTCCCGCCCCCTTCATCAGAGCCCCAGCATATAGAGAACTCTGGGTACCCCAGCCCCATTCCCCCTTCACGGGTGGCTGGGAGGCCAGACAGCTCCTGATCTGATTGCTTTTCTTGTTCTCTGACACCCCGGAGAACCACACATTCCATTTGGTGGTCATCAGAAATAACATTCTTAAGAAACCTGGAATTATAAAACTGCTTAATTAGAGAGAGATGGTTTCACTGAGATATGCCCAGTTTTCCCCGGTGGTTTCATCTCCTTCTCCAAGTGGTCCGCCCCCGGCAGCTAATTGCTACCTTTAGCATGATGCTACACAGGCAGTCACTCCCTTTATTTGACATTGGTGCTGGCTTATAAGGAGACATTCCCTCTTTGATGTTCCAATTCTCCTTCTTCATCAGCAAACTCTAGGATGCGAGTCAAGAGGGTAGGATCTTTAGCTTCAGAGGTTCCCAGTTACTAAATGAGCACCTACTATGTGTTAGATGTCGGGGAAACAACTAGGAGTCGGGTTATTTTTACCCTTATGGGGCTTGTGGTAGGAAAATAATTATTTAAATATTGTGAAAAGTACTCTAAAGGAGTGATTTAATGGTGTAATGAAAGAACTTAATTAAAGAGTTGGGAAAGGTTTCTCATAGCTGAGACCCAAAAGAGGAACAGGTGTTAGCTCGGCAAAGAACAGGGGACCAGTATAACAGCCGCAGGGGAAAGGCTGGTTCTCTACAGAGAAGTCACTGACAGAAGGGCCAGAATGCTGGTACCTGAGTCTGCTCTGAAATTCTGGGGATGTATTGGAGGCTCCATCATCAGTAATGGAAGGAACAGAGGGAGGGAAGGAGGGACAGATGGATGGTCGCATGAATGGATGGAAGGCAGAGAAGTAGGAAGAAAGGAGAGTTCTTTGGAGGTTCAAGGAGGGGTGATAAAAGCAAGTTAAGGTTTAAAGTTGGGAGAGACTGGGCTGTTGGTCCCTAATGAGATGGAACATGTGGTAGTTGAGAGCAGAGGGAGGCATGGGCAGCTGAGGCTGGTGGTGCAGGGAATCAGAGCTCACAGCCTGGGTGTTCTGCAGAGCCTGGAGCCTGCTGTCAGAGTGTGGGCAGCCCTAGGCGTCACTTTGCTCCAACACAGATCACACCTTTGGCATGTCAAACATGATGGCCCTGCCCACATCTCTACTCTGTGTTCACCACTAGCCTCCCACAGGCTCCAGAAGGAAAGCAGCATTCCCCTCTAGGGGATATTTCTGGGAGTCACGGGCGAGTGGGAGTCCAGAGGGGAAAAGAAGGCGCCCAAGGAAATGACCTCACTATGGGGAAACAGCCAAACAATCACAGTGGGGTGAGTGGACCACTGGATGTCCTTCCTTGATCCTTAGCAGAAATAGGGCACATCCGTTTCAAGGGGTCCCACACTCAGTGCCCAGCCCATCAAGACAGAATATAACAGGACGGCTATAAAGTCTCTGTTCACATCCTGCACACCATCTATTAGTTGGATACACAACATGTTTTTATAACCTTTTCTCCCCACTCTCATTTATATATCACTAGAGGTCTGGTGTATGAAATTTGTGCATGGGGTGTGTGTCCCTCAGCCCAGCCTGTACCCTCTTTAGTCTGGGACCCCTCAATGGTAGAATCGGGCCTAAACAGGCAGTTGGACATCCCTCTCACAATCCAGGACTGCTGGCTCCCAACTGCTCACCTGCCTGCCTTCCTGATTACCCCTAACCGCTTCTGCTCGCCAGCCTGATCACCCCCTAACCACTCCCCTGCCAGCCTGATTGATGCCTAACTACTCTCCTGCCAGCCTATTTGCCCCTAACTGGCCTCCCCTGCAGGCCTAGTCACCCCTAACTTCCCTCCCTGCAGGCCTGGTCCCCCGCAACTGTCCTTACTTGCAGGTCTGGTCACCTGCAACTTCCCTCCTCTGCCAGCCTGGTCACCCCTAACTGCCCTCCCTTGCAGGCCTGGCCCCTCCCAACTGTCCTCCCCTGCTGGCCTGATCACCCACAATTGCCCTCCCCTGCTGGTCATCTTGTGGTGGCCATCTTTTGTCCACATGGGGCCAGCCACCTTTGACCACATGGGGCAGCCATCTTGTGTGTTGGAGTGCTGGTCAATCTGCATATTACTCTTTTATTAGATAGGATAGAGGCCTGGTGCACGGGTGGGGGGCCAGCTGGTTTGCCCTAAAGGATGTTCCATATCAGGGTGGGGGTTCCCTTGGGGCATGGGGTGGCCTGAGTGAAGAGCTTGTGGTGGTTTGCAGGCCAGCCACGCTCCCCGGCGACCCAAGTGGAGCTGGGGATCTGGGACCTGGGATTTATCTATCTTCTATAATTGAAACTTTGTAGCCTTGAGTGGAGGCCTGGGCTGGTCAGAGTGTGCGAAAAGTTTGGCTTCCTCCATCACTGGGGAAACCCAAGCCTCCTGCTCGCTCCATGGCTGCAGCCATCTTGGTTGGGTTAATTTGCATACTCACTCCTGATTGGCTGCTGGGTGTGGCTTGTAGGTGTAGCAGAGTGATGGTTAATTTGCATATTACTCTTTTATTAGATAGTATATTCAGCACAAAAAAATGGAGAAGGCAGAAAAACACCAGGAAAATGTTTCTGCATACCGTATTTTTTTCTACTTAGAACTATATAAACATTTCCCTGAATCAATAGATATTTGTGGCCAGGATGATTTCTTTTTTATTTTGAAATACTTTTAGACTTGAAAGTTGCAAAAATAGTAGAGTTGTTATATCCTTCACCCAGCTTCCCTTAACATTAACATGTAATAGATCCATGTTACAGTTAGCAACACCAGGAAATTTACATGGATACCGTTACTGTTAACTAAACTGCAGACCGTACTCAGATTTCATCAACAGTCTCACTCATTTTCCTACCTCCAGGATCAAATCCAAGATCCCACATTGCGTTTATTTTGTCATGTCTCCTTAATCCTCTTAAATCTGACAGCTCCTGGGTCTTTTCTTTGTCTTTTGTGACCTTGACCCTTTTGAAGAGGCTGGACAGTTACTCTGTAGAATGTCCCTCAATTTGGATTTGTCTCTTGTTTCCTCATGATTCTGTTGAGGTTATGAATTTGTGGGGGTTTTTTTAATTTTTTAATATATTTTATTGATTTTTTACAGAGAGGAAGGTAGAGGGATAGAGAGTTAGAAACATTGATGAGAGAGAAACATCTATCAGCTGCCTCCTGCACACCCCCTGCTGGGTATGTGCCCGCAACCAAGGTACATGCCCTTGACCAGAATCAAACCTGGGACCCTTGAGTCCGCAGGCCGACACTTTATCTACTGAGCCAAACCAATTAGGGCATGAATTTGTTTTTTATCAGAAGTGATGCTATTTCCTTCCCAGTGCATCCTATCAGGGGGTTTAGGCTGTCCATTTGATTTATTACTGGGGGCGTTAACCTTGATCACTTGGTGAATGTGCTGTGTGCTGGGATTCTTCACTGTGAAGGGCCTGTTTTTTAGGATAATATTTGAATGGCTGTTGGCTTTGCATCGTAGCTCTCTACGGTAATCAAACCCTCATTTAGATTATAACTGGTTTTGGTTTGTACTGTTACAAAGAATGCTACGCTGCCATTCCTATTGGCACATCTTAGCACACATCTGTAATTATCCTTACGATAAATTCCTAGAAGTAGAATTGTTAGAGCAAAGATTATTGACATTTTTGTAAAGGCTAGGCATGCCTGGGGCAGGGCTATTTGTTTGTTCCTCCATTTGTTTCAAACCGTTTTATTGAGGTATAATATAAATACAGTGAAGTGCACAGATTTGAAGCTATATTTCAGTGAGTTCTGACAAATATATACGTCTGTGAAACCACCACCCCAGTCACGAGAAAAAGATTTCTGTCACTCCCCCAAGTGCCCGAATGCCCCTTTCAGTCCTCCCCCGACGCACCCCAGCCAACATCTGACCTGATTTCTATCACTGCAGGTGAGTGCTACCTACTCCAGGGTGGTCAATAAATCAGAATTATACAGTATGTCCTCTTTTATCACTGTCTCCTTTGATTCATCCATGTTGTATGTATCAGCCATTTGTTCATTTTCTTGCTGAGTACTATCCTGTTGTATAAATGCACCACAATCTGTTTATCTGCTCTCCCACTGGTGGACATTGGGGCTGCCCAGGTTGAGGATATGATGAATAAAGCTGCTATGACCATTAGGATACAAATAGACATACGTTTTCATTTCCCTCGGGTGCACACCTAGGAGTGGAATAGCTGGGTTATCCATAGATGTAAGTTTAACTTTATTAGACAGGACAGGGTGGGTTATTTTCCGTTCCATTTTAGAGCACGGGCCACCGCAGGTGTGGGGGCCTTGTCCAAGAGCAAAGGGAGGAAGGGAAATAGAATTGTTGAGGACCGCTCTGCGGCTGGCACAATCCTGCATGCATTCTGTGTGTGTCCCCTTTAATGCTCAGAGCAACCTTAGAAGGTGGGATGGGACTCCCATTCTGTAGATGTGGAAACTGAGGCTCACAAACATTCAGCAGGATAAGATTCAAACCTGGCCCTGAGTCCCCAAGTCTATGTTCTTTCCCCAGATATTACCCTGGTGACAGCAGCTGATGAGCTGGGAAGGAGAGCACATAACTTACCCCAGTCCACCTCTTAGCCTGCCCTTACCTGACTCCAGTGGTCCATCCTGCCCATGCCTCTGAGGGCTGTCCCGTGATGCCTGGGTCAGCCCTTGAGAGGTGAGGGTGATCTGTGTGCGGGGAGGGACTGTGCCCCCATTGTGGCTTGGAGCCCTCCACGCCACAGCAGACACCAGGGAGGGACCCACACTCCAGCTCTCTACCAAAGGTGTCCGGTTTCTCCCTCCCGGAAACGTGATCCATGGAGCCCTGATCTTCAGGGCTGGTGGGCAGTGGGTGAGGGCAGCGGGCAGGGGCCACGTCTCCCCGGCCGTATTTCAGGCCCATTAGGAGTGGCCTGAGTGCTTTCCAGAGCTGATTGATGGCCTGCCTGTGACCTGGAATGTCATTACTGCCCAGCCTGGGGGCCCCCACTGGGTCCTTTGGGTCTTTACTGCTAATAATAATTGATGCTTTTCGCGTGGTTGCAGGGAAAGTTCTATCTGGTCATCGAGGAGTTGAGCCAGCTGTTCCGATCGCTGGTCCCCATCCAGCTGTGGTACAAATACATCATGAGTGACGACTCCGCCAACAGCCACTTTCTGGGAGGGGTCCTGATGATCCTCTACAGCCTCTGCAAGGTGAGGTGCAGGGGTTGGCGGGCTGGAGGGGGCCTACGGAGGCCCCGTTCGCTCGCTGCCCCTGAGAGCCAGGGGGAGCTGGGAATGATACCCCAATCTCTGTAAATTGAGGTAAAATTCACACAACACAGAATTCAGTGACAGGTAGCAGATTCGCAGTGTTGTGCAACCACCACCTCCATCTGGTTCCAAGACATTTTCATCCCGAAAAGGAACCCTGTTCCCATGAAGCAGTCACTCCCCAGCCCTCTATCCTCCCCACCCCAGCCGCAGCCCCTGGAAATCGCCAGTCTGTCTCTCTGTGTGGACTTGCCTATTCCAGACACTTTGTATAAAGTGAGTCACGCGACGTGCGACCGTGTGTGTCCGGCTCCTCTCACTGAGCAGCGTGTTTCCACGGCTCCTCCTCAGGGCAGCCTGTCAAGACTTCATTCCTTTTCATGGTGACATCCACCCCAGTTTATTATCTTGTCTTTTGTAATCCTTACCCAAGGATATTTTTCCCATTGATTTTAGACGGAGTGGAAGGGAAGAAAAAGGGAGGAAGGGAGAGAGAGAGGGAGGGAGAGAGAGAGAGGAAGAGGGAGAGGGAGAGAGGAAGAGAGAGAGAGAGAGAGAGAGAGAGAGAGAGAGAGAGAGAGAGAGAGAGAGAGACATCAACCTGAGAGATGTACATCAATTGGTTGCCTCCTGTTCATGCTCCAACTGGGGCTGAGGATTGAGCTTGAAACCGAGGCATGTGCCCCTGCCTGCGACCCTTTAGTCCGTCAGCCAGCGCTCCAAACACTGAGCCAAACTGGCCAGGGCCACCCTAATTTCTTGTCCATAAAGTTCCCCCCATGCTAGCCTTACACAGAATCTTCACAGCTCCTCAGAGTACGTACCGTCATTGCTCTCATTTGATGGGTGGGGAAGCTGAGGCTCAGAGAGAAGTCACTTGCCAGTGCCACTCAGCTAGAGGTAACAATGTGAGCATCCAACCCAGGCAGCCTGCTGCAAGCCATGGACTCTTACCCCACAGACCAAACTGCCTCGGAATGCACCTTCTGTTCCTGCTAAATTGCACACCGTCAGCTCTGCAGTCAGTATGCAGTCCTTCCTTCTCATCATTAGTGCAAATCACTTCCCCCTCACAATAAGTACATCCTCCTTGACCTTAGAGAATCCTGGGGAAATGCTGCATTCTTCTCGGTCCTTCTTCCCAGCAGGACTAGTCAGGCAATGCAGGCAGTGTCAGACAATGGGGCTTTCCTAGCGTACTGATCCTGATCGACTGGAAGTGGCTGACTGGAGAGCTAGATGGAGAAGGATTATAGACTCTGGCTGGGCCCAGATGAAGAGTGTTGTGATCGATTAGCAATGCCTGCCCTGGACCTGGGAGAGGAAAAGGCAGTGTGCATGCCATGTATTTGCTCTCCTGGCCCAGGTACAGGGGAGGCTGTTGATGGAAGGCAGGAAGTCCAAAGCCAAGCAGAACTGGTGGGAAGGGAGAGTTTCAAATGGGAGGAAGTGCCATGAAAATTCTCAGAGGCAAAGATGAGGGGGGTGGCGGGGGGCTCGGGAGTGGTAAGCGAGATCCTGTATGATCCCTGGACGCTTTTCAGCCATCACCCTGCTCTCCTTTCAGTCCTTCGACATCTGTGGCCGCGTGGGTGGAGTCAGGAAAGCCCTGAAGATTCTTTGTACCTCTCAGGTGAGTTGGCTTCATGTGGTCCTGGCCAAAGTCACAGGAACTAGGAGCCAAGAGCCGGAAACAGGACTCAGTGTGCTTCTCCGGGTCCTCAGCTGTGTTTCTCTCCCTCCCCTCCCACAAACAGAATTACGGAGTCCGGGCCACTGGGCAGCAGTGCACAGAGGCTGGCGATATCTGCGCCATCTGCCAGGCCGAGTTCCGGGAGCCTCTGGTCCTTATGTGCCAGGTGAGCGGGCCCGGCAGCGGCATCGGAGACTGAGGCTGGGGGACCGGCAGGTCCGGCCCCCTCCATAAGTCTCAAATGCCTTTCCCTTGACCAAACCTGGAGGCTCTGGGATGGGTCTTTGAGAACATTGTGGTCTGGACAGGGGTCAGATCTGGGCTCTGATCTCAGTTCTGTCTCTCGTTAGAGGAGGACTTGGAGCAGGTTACTTCTCCTCTCTGAACCTCAGTTTCAATGTCGAAATGAAAAATTCACTACGCCATAGTGTCAGAATATCCTGATTGTGAAACCCAGCAGCACTCTGGACCCCAGGTGGGCCATTCCATCTCCCGAGCCTTGGTTTTCCTCATTTACAAAATGGGTATCACACCAATACCTACTTTGTAGAGCTAAAATTATGATTAAATGAGATCATCTCTGGAAATAACTAAATTTGAGTTATTTAGTCATGAAAGTTGTTCATATATATAATTATATTTACCATTTGTTTTTATTATGATTAGTTGAGGGTCACCAACCTTACAGCAGTAAGCACTGGTTAGTTCTTTAATTTCCTACATGTATCCCCTCTTCTCTTCCTTCTCCTCCATTCTCCTCCCCCTGATATCAGGGGCTGAGATGTCAATTCAGCAAATGTGTATGAGTCAAGCATCCTATCAGACACCAGGGAGGGAGGCAGAGGGCACACAGACCCTGTCCCCTGCTCTGGAAGCTCGTGGTCTCCTTGGGGAGACAGACACATCCATAAATAACTATGAAACAAGGCAGGCAGTGATAAGTGCTGTGTAAGAGAGATTCATGCAGCATCCCTGGGGACCAGGGCAGATAGCGATGAGCTCGAGGTTGGAAAGGCCTTGGGGAGGAGGCATCGTCTGCAGACGAGCAGGAATCGAGAGCATATGGCTCCTCCCACCACCATCTTCCGGGGTGAGAAGACAGGAGGAGGGGTGTCTTTTTTTGGCATCAGCAAACATTTTTTGTTTTTGTTTTTGCTTTTGATTTTGGGGGATTGTAGCTAGTTTTTTTTTTCCTTGTTTTTTTTTTCCATTGTATTTATTTTAAAATTGAGAATATATTTGCATGATCCAAAATTTTGATTATGGATTTCATGAGTGAGGAGTCATGACAACTGAATGCCATGTGGGACCCGGGCTGGATCCTGGCACAGAGAAAGGGCATGGGTGGGAAAGGCAGTCTGATGAACTGCTGGTCAGGTCTGGTGTGTAGACAGTGGTCATGCATCCGTATGGATTTCTTAGCGTCGACAAGTGCACTGTGGAGATACAAGGTAACATGACGGGAAACAGAAACTGGGTGAGGGGTACGTGAGGACTTTCTGTACTCATTGCAACTTGTCTGTTAGTATAAAATTATCCCAAAATAAAAGGCTGCACTAAAAAATGTTTTAAAGATGGGAAAAGGAAAGTGGTTGCAGGCTCCTGCCCTTGTCCCCAGCTCCCCAGTGCCCTGAACACCCCACAGGCAATTATTTTTACCAGTTTCCTTTCTGTCTTTCCAGAGATGCTTTGTAAGCGCATATATACACACTGAACACGTCTTTTCAAAATGACATAAGTTGCAGCATATTCTACCCGAGCTGCATCCTGCATCTTCCCTTTTTGACTTGACACTCTGTCTTAAGAAATTGCCCCTTATTTGCCTATCACCCTGCCTTTCAGATAGAGCCCAATTTCTTTAACCATTCTCCCCTGGGTGGGCACTGAGTAGCTGATAATCTTTTGTTATTACAAATGTGGCTGCCGTGGGAGTTCAGAAATGGGGAGACTTGTAGCACCTTCCTGGGCCCACTGTGTTGACGAAATGAATTAATTCAAATGAAGCAGGTAGACTCACACCGGGGACGTGCTCAGGGTTCAATAAATATTAGCTCTGCTCTAGCCAGTTTTCTCAGTGGTTAGAGCATCAGTCCACACCAAAGGGTCCCGGGTTTGATTCCGGTCAAGGGCACATACCTTGGTTGCAGACTCAATCCCCGTCCCTGGTTGGAGTGTGTGCAGGAGGCAACTAATTTATGTGTCTCTCTCACATCCATGTTTCTCTCTGTGTCTCTCCCTCTCCCTGCCACTCTCTAATAATCAATGAGGAAATATATATCATGTCTTACTGGCACGCCTTCCATTTCCCACATGTGTGACCTCTTGGTGGGATAAGTTCCTGGTGGTGGCCTCACTAGGGCAGAAGTTCTTGCTGCATTGCCCTCCATAAAGAGTGTACCCCTGTGCCCAGTGTGACCCCATCTCTTGCTCCCCTCCCGGGCTAACGCGCTGCCTTATCAATCCTTTTTTGAGCCTTGCCAATCTGACAGGTGACAAACACTGTCTCGGTGCAGGTTTAATTTGCATTTCCCTAATTATGAGCATCTTTTCATATGCTCTGAGCCATCTGCATTTCCTTCGAAGTGGCCGTGGTGAGTATTTGGGCCTGATGTCAAGGTGAAAGGCTTCCTTCTCCCACTCTGGCAATCTCTCCAGGCCCTAGGCTGTTTGTCTCTCTCCCATTCTTCTCCTGGTACCCTGCTGCTCCCCATAGCTGGGTGAGAACTCCCGAGAGGGGTTGGACAAGACACCATTGCCCCGGATGTGGGAGCCACACCACAGCCAGTGGTGGCTGGAGCCCACACGCATGACCGGCCAGGTTGAGCACATGGCTCAGGCTTGCTTTGCTGGTAAAAAGGGCTTTGTTGATTTCCAAATGCACTGAATGTCTGTGTGGAATGTTTCTTTCTTAACAAACGCTTTCCTGACTTCCCTTCCTTAGACTAGTTTGTGCTCTGGACCTATGGCTTCATAGATCCCTGTGTTTTTCCTTGGTGGTACTTATCCCAGTTGGCAGCTAGATAGCTAATTAGGCTACTGGTTGTGCAAGGTCTGTCTCCTCTTTGTCAAATTGTAAGCAACTTGAGAGTGGTGACCATGCCTATCTGTGTAAATGCAGTCGCAGTACTGACTTAGTAAATGTTGGATGGATGGATGGATGGGGTAGATGAAATGGGATGGATGATTGGGATGGAGATGGATGGTGGCCAGGTGCAGGGGTAGGTGAGTGAGTGTGCAAAGATGGTTAGATAGAGTTAAAAGTGTGTGGATAGCTCGGTAGCTGGGAAAATGGATAGGCAGATGGGGGAATAGGTGAGTGGATGGATGGGGGAATACTTAGGTAGATGAGGAACTAGGTGGGTGGCAGAATGGATAGTTGGATAGATGGATGGATAAGGGACAGATGGATGAAGAGCACACTAGGCTAAAGGAAGATCCCGTCTCCCCTTCCATCTGGCATCGAGTGATAGAGAATAAACAACTGAATGTAATCATAATGATTACTGAATAATCACCAGCACTTACAAAACACTTATGATTGGCCAGACATTGTTCTAAGTGCCTTATTTTTTATTTGTTTGTTTTTTTCATTTTAAAGAACATTTTGTTATTAACATTTTATATTATTGCCCCTACACTCTTTATTTTGAACATTTTAAACCTCCAGAAAAGTTGAAGGACAGTGCAATGAACACCCTTTTATCCTTCACCTAGATTTACTAACCATTAACATTTTACTGTGTTTGCTTTTCCTGATATAAATTTATCCCCCTAAACCTGTTGAGAATAAGTTGCTGACATCCTGATTCTTCATCCCTAAATATTTTAGCATACATCTCCCATGAACAAGGACATTCTGTTCCATAACCACAATTCCACTAGCATACATCCCAGAAATTTTAAATTGACATAAAACCCCAATTTTCAAATTTCTCCATTTGCCTTCAAAACATCCTTCATAGTTAGGGTTCCCTTTCCCTTCCCCCATCCAGGATCCAATCAAGAATCATAAACTGCATTTGATTGTCATGTCTAAGTGCTTTCAATCTTCCTAAGGGGGGGTGCACTATTATCCCCATCTTACAGATGAGGAAACTGAGGCACAGCGAGGTTAAATCTACTGGTCCAAGTTAAAGCCAGCAAGTGGCGGAACTTGTTAATGTTTCCAGTATCCCTGTGTTTCTCTTCCCCTCTGTGTTCTGTTCTCCGCTTAGCTGCCAAAATGATCTTTTTTTTTTTAATTATCTTAAGTTTTACATCTGTCCCCTTTTTCCTCAATTGACACCCCCCCCCAGCCACTCCCACTCCGGGCAAGCCCCCACTGCGCCAGTGTCTGTGTCCATTGGTTTTGCTAATATGCATGCATACAAGTCCTTTGGTTGCTCTCTAACCCGCCCAGCTCCCCTGCCATTTGTCTCTGGATCTATTTTTGTTCGTCAAATTATGTTGATCATTATATCCCACATATGAGTGAGATCATGTGATATTTGTCTTTCTCCGACTGGCCTCCAAAAGGATCTTTTAAAAATTCAAGTTGTATCAAGTCGTTCCTCTGCTCAGAGCCTGCCATGGCTCCCTGATTCCCTCAGAGTAAAAGCCAGAGTCCTGGAAATGGCTCACAAGGCCCTGTATAATCTGCACCCCCCCCCCCTCAACTCTGATCTCCCCTCCCCCTCCCCCCTCCCACACGCTGGGCTCAGCCACACTCCTCACTGGCCCTCCAGCACACTGCGCACTCCCGCCTCGGGGCCCGCGCCCAAGCTGTTTCCTCTGCTGGTGTGCTCTTTTCCCAGATGCCATCAGGGCTAACCCGCACCCTCCTTCAAGTTTTACCCAAATGTCGGTACCTCAGTGCAGTCCTCCCAGGCCACCTGTTTAACGTTGCACCCCACGCCACAAGCATACCCTACAGTCCCTTCCCTGCACCTCCCTCTTAGGACCTGAAACTGACATTCTCTACATTTTAAAGATTCATTTTGCCACTTGTCTCCTCCACTGGAGGGCAAGCTTCAGGAGGGCAGAACTGTCTGTTTTGTTGGCTGCTGAGTCCCCAGCTCCTCGGGCCGAGGTGGGCATGGAGCGGGCGCCCAGTAACGCATCCTGGTGGCACCGATTGCTGTTCCCACAGCACGTGTTCTGTGAGGAGTGCCTCTGCCTCTGGCTGGACCGTGAGCGCACCTGCCCGCTCTGCCGCTCTGTTGCCGTGGACACCGTGCGCTGCTGGAAGGACGGGGCCACTTCAGCACACTTCCAGGTGTACTAGCACCGAAGCTCTGGCACGCTCAGAGAGATGATGGAGGCCCCGTGTTGTCAGGTCCAGCTCTGGGGACTTCCTGGAAAACAGGCCGCAAGCTCTTAGTGTCCTGCCTCCTGCCTTTCTCCACCTCTTCTCCTAAAGCTTTCCGTTCTCCCCTCCTTCACCGCCATCTTTTGTTCCCTGGCTTAGTGCGTGCCTCCTTCCCTCCAGATGGGGAGGCCTCCTAACTCAGACCCAGTCTCTGCCCAGGTAGGTCTCCCATCTCCTCGTCAGGGAACCAGGACTAGACAAAGTGAGACCAAATACCTGATGCTGTACACGGGGAGGGACCTGGAGGTCACTGCCTGCCCACACTGGCCCAGGTCTAGATTAGGGTCACTGTGAGGTCTTTTCCAAACTCAAATGCCCGGCCCCACCAGAGTGAGCCAGGCATGGCATCAGGCATTCTCCCGGGATGACTTCCATTGCACCGCAGAGGAAACTGTGGCACAGAGCTCGGTGTGGTAGCCCGGCCGGGTCACCCAGCCAGCCGTGTGCACTGAGTTTCCAGCCCAGGCCTGCCTGGCTTCAGAGCCTGTGCTCACCCACCACGCTGACCCGCTGCTCATACACTGCGGCGTGGGGCCCGGCTGACAAGGTTTCTTAAAACCTCAAGAGGTGATTGTGATGCGTGTGGGTGGCCCAGGTGCGTAGCATATTTAATTTGGACTGCCTTGAGAAGGAAAGACTTGGTCCTGAAATTGCTTTCTTCCCGAGCTGGGTCTCTGCACCATCTGTATTTCTCTCCTCTCCCTCCCATTCTTGTCCCCTCCCTCACTCACGCCTCAGACCTGTCAACAGCCCCTGTGGACATTCCCTCTCCCCTGGGGGCCTGCAGAGCAGAAGGGACTGTTATGGATTTGGACACAGCCCGGGTGGTGGCCGAGAGCACCCATGTGACCGTGTTCCTGGAATCTTCAGATGAGAACTACTCATCTGTGGAGCAGAGCCACGTCCCTTCCTGCTTTGCGATCTGGGAGGAGGTGGCACAGGAGGGCAGGTAGATGCCACTGGAACCCTGCCTGTCCTACCCTTCTCCCACCCCTATCCTCTCACTGGCACCCCCAGCACAGCGGGCTGGTGCCAACGGTGTTTCAGAGAAAGCCTTGTGGGTGGCTAGGGAGCAGACTAGCAAGCAAGCCGAGGGGAGACAGTAGGAACCTTGCTGCCCCCTGCCCTCAGCCAGTGTGAGCCTGCCCAACCCGTCCCCCGCAGATTCCGGACACGTGGCCCCGGGTGCTGTCGAGCCAGCACCTTTTCTTCTCCCTGACATCCCTGGCTCTTTCCTGGTACCCAGCAAGACATCCCTTCCAGGGTTGCATGGCATCTTTCAAGCTCTGTTACTATGGCAATGGCCGCACTGTTACAATCCCACTTGCCTGGATAATCAAGTCAGAAAGGGAAGAGGAGGGAAGCAGAGCCCAGTGGAGGTGGCTGCTCTGTTCCCTCTGCCTTGAGGAGGAGCCAGGGGGAAGGAGCACAGTCTTCTGCGACTGGTTTCTGTCGGAGAGAGGTCGCTGTCTGCAGGTGCCATCACAGAGGCTGGAGAAACGGGAGCTGGAGGTGTTAACGTGGTACCATGTGACAGGAGCAGACAGAGCTGTCTGTTCATTTATTTTATTTTATTTTTAATTTATTGGGCAAATCGGTTAATAAAATTATATGGGTTTCACATGTACAATCCTATAACGCATCATCTGTATATCCTATTGTGTGTTCACCACCCCAAGTCACCTCTCCTTCCATCACCATTTATCCCCCTGTACCCTCTCCTACCTTCCCTGCCCCCTTCTCACTAGTAATCACCATACTGTGGTCTGTGTCTGTGAGTTGATTTTTTTGTGTCTGCTTAATCCCTTCACCTTTTTCTCCCAGCCCCCCAGCCCCTCCCCTCTAACAGCTGTCAGTCTGTTCTCTGCCTAGGAATCTGTTTCTGTTTTGTTTGTTAGTTTGCTTTCTAAACTCTGCATGACTTTGGGAAATCGCTTCACCTCCCTATAGCCATCTCCAGAGTGAGGAAGCCTAGGGTATCATCTGCCAGAAGCAGGGAAACTGATGATGCTGACACCTGGTGAATACAACACTGGTTTGTCAGTCACACTCTTGCCACGCACACACCAAACTTCTCTGACAGCCTGCAAACAACAAGCCCCACCCCTGACGCGATGAAGACTGTCACCTGTGGCCCTGGCTCGTGTGGCTCACTTGGTTGGGCATCGTCCGTGCACTGAGAGGTTTGCTTCCCAGCCAAGGCACACGCCCGGGATTGCAGGCTCGATCCCCGGTGGATGGGCATGTAAGAGGCAGCCGATCCATGTTTCTCTCTCACGTTGGTGTTTTTCATTCTCCCTTCCTCTAAAAATCAATTTAAATTTTTTTTTAAGTGTCAGACACATGTGGGGGACATTCAGGGGCAGGTGGGATGATTGAGCGTAGGATTTTATTTATTCATCCCCTGCCCTCCAGGGGAAATCCTGTCTGGAGGTTTCCTGTCGGGTGGGTAGGTTTAACCTCAGCTCTCAGGAGGAAGAGTGGCCAGTGCAGGGGTTTCCAAATGTCAGGCCACACGTGTTCCCCAGCACGGGAGGAACGCTGTCGCTCTTGGAAGAGAAGAACAGCGCCTCTCTGCCTTCCCCTTCTGGGCTGTGCAACTCTCTTACTCTGGACAGAATTCACCAGAGTCAGATCGGAGCACCCTGCTCTTCATGTTGGATGACTCACTGACTCAAGTCCCAGGAAGTCCTTGGAGACGGCCCTCTCGAAGTGGACTCTCTCGGGCATAATGAGTGAGGGGGTGAAAGGCAGGCTTGGGGCCTGGGGGCCACAGACTCCTCACCTTCCGCAGAGGAGCGTGCACCACAGTCGGAACAGGGATTGTAAGGCGATGCTGGAATCTTTCCGTGCTGTTGCTCTGGGCCAAACAGCTGCCTCTGGTGTTTTTAATGTCCTCCTGCATTCCCTCCTGCCAATAAATAACATCTGTCCACCGAGCTTACATTCCTGGTCTGGAGTCTCCGGTGGCCTCTTGAGCCCGGCGGAACTGTCTTGGGAGAAATGCAGAGAAGCGCTTCGTGCAGTGGGTGGCATCCGACGTCGGTTTTTCCGGAGCAGCCCCATTGAGCGACACATGATCTATTAAGGAAGCCCTTCTGGAGAAACCAGTAAGGGAACAAGCGGAACAGGAGAGGAACGGGGAGAGGCCAAGCCAGAAGGCGCCTTTCCAAGAAGGCATGGCTCCCGGTTTAGGGCGGGGCCTTTAGAGTACCAGGTGCATCTCAGAGTCGTTCCACCCTGAGGTCTTTGTGATCCCACACTCAGTTCATGGCAATGGGTTGATTAGGGGCAGGGGCAGGGGGAACCTTTCCATCTCCACTGAGGTGGCCCCAACCCTCTGAAGGTGCCAGGTGCCACATAGGTACAGGACGGAATAGAGAACTGTAGAAGGGATGTGGATGTGACAACCACAGTGCCCAACAGTGGTTAGCTATATAGGCTGTATGGACCTAGAACATATACAATGACTGGCCAGATTATTATGATCTCTGAACACATAATAATCTGGCCACTTGGTGGATATCCAATATAATAAAAGGCTAATATGCAAATTGTCCCCTCGACCAGGAATTCGACCAGCAGGCAGACTGGCCAACCCCCCATGTGCACGTGCCTCCCCTCCTGCCCCTGGCCAAGCTGGCTGGACCCCAGCCATGCATGAATTCATGCACCAGGCCTCTAATACACAGACACACACACACACACACTCTGAGTGGCCAGATTATTATGCTTTCAGGGATCATAATAATCTGGCCACTTAGTGTAGGCTGATTTAAGGAGAGTTTTTCCATTGATAGATTATGATGGATATGTACATTGTAAATTACAGTTGACCTTTAAACAACATGGCAGTTTAGAGTTCCAACCCTCCCCCCTGTGCAGTAGAAAATCTACCTGTAACTTTTGACCCCCCCAAAAAAAAACTTAACTACTAATAGCCTACTATTGACTGGAAGCCTTACTGATAATGTAAATAACCGATTAACACATATTTTGCCCATTATATGAGTTATATACTGTATTCTTAAATAAGCCAGAAAAAAAGACAGTGTTATTAAGAAAATCATAAGGAAGAGAAAATACATTTAAAATATTGAAAAATCTCTGTGTATAAGTACACCCGCTCGGTTCAAACCCGAGTTGTTCAAGGGTCAATGGTAATAGGCGACAACTCTCGCCTGTCCGGCAACATTGTGAAGCCACCATCACACATCACCAGGCAGAACTTTTTGGTTGCAATTACTTGAAAACCACCTCAAACGTGGCTTCAATAAAAGGACTTAATTTGGTTCCTATAACAATATGGGCTTCAGGTACAGCGGGATTCCGAGACCCAGGTGACAATGTAGATGTCTTTCTGGCCCAACAAGCATGGCTCAGTGGTTGAGCTTCGACCCCTGAACCAGGAGCTCACGGTTTGGTTCCCGGTCAGGGCACATGACCAAGTTGCAGGCTCAGTCCCCAGTGGGGAGCGTGCAGGAGGCAGCCGATCAATGATTCTCTCTCATCATCGATGTTTCTTTCTCTCTCTTTCTTTCTGAAATGAATAAAAAATATATTTTTAAAAAATAAAATCATGTCTTTCCAGCCCTCCATGCTGTTTTCCTCGGAAGTGCTGGATTTGCAGGCAGTCCAGTCCCACGTGGCAGTAAAACGACCCCCAGCGGCTTTGTGCTTACGTTCTGCCAGCTCCCCAAATCTCCAGTCCAGGGCTGACTGGTTAACTTGATTCCACATCTTTCACGTTAGCCTTTGGGACTTAGAGGGCTGGCCAGGCCGGGGTAAGGTGGAGAGCCCAGGATGTGGGGACAGAGGTGGGTGGGAGGATGGAGGCTATGGCTCTAAGTCACACTGACTGAGAGTGGGGGAGGGATGGGTCCCTAAAGGAAAAGAGAGGGTCTGTTATCTAGAAAACAACCTGTTCTCAGGCCACTATTCCTAGGAAGAGACTAGAACTTGATCTCTTGGTACATCTCACTCAGACCAGGTAAATGCAGGGGGAAGTGCACACCAGAGTGGCCCCATTTGCCCATTGTTGGAGATATCAGTGTGCAGGCTCATTAGCTTATCTACATGATGACATGCTTAGTGATGGTTCTGTGCATGACCTTGAACATGAACCATTGGGCAAGTTCCACCAACCCATTGCCCAGGCCAGGGGTACTATTTAGGCCAACCCTCCCCTTGGTTCTCAGGAATGTGAGACAGAGAAGGGAAGTGACTGTGTGACCTTCCCTCTGCCCCTGGGGAGGTTGGGGTGTGCAGCCAGATCCTCCCATAGTCTTTGGGGTCCAACCGTCCACAAGGAAATGAAAACACAAAGGCCTTTCGCTGGAAGCGCACAACCAGTTTTTTAATAAAGTCATTACAAATATGTACAAAGCGTCTCCAAGGTACGAAATTCCTCTTACAAAAGAGCAAACGGACCAGCAAGGTCAGGACGTCCCCAAGCTTATTGCCTCTCCGGCCGAGCCGGAGGCCTCACCGAGGTTCCAACATCCCACAGCCATCCCCACCACACGCACAGGCTCCGGGCCCTCATAGTGCAAAGGACCTTGGGAGGAACTTGGAGATCAGGTGGGGGTGGGACAGGAAGGAGGTAAGAAAAGCTTCCCATGTTCTAGGGAATAAGTCAGGCCCTGTTTGCAAATTAGATGCTCCTCCCAGCGACCTGACAGAAACCAGGAATGCAAAAAACAGACAAATGCATAAAACCCCAGCTGAGACATCCAGCAGGGTCCCCAAATGCAACACTTTGCCATGGGCCTACATCAGGCTCCCCAGCTCCCTGCACAGGTCCTGGCTTGGGCTTGCCCTTAAACTAGCAATGCCTTGGGACCGACACTCAGCTCACAGGCTCGGTGGGAGGGTGGGGGGCGTCACACAGACCTGAGTCCAAATTCTGTCTCAGCTGCTTCACTCTTTGGATAACCTCTCTGAGGCTCAGTTTCCTCGCCTGTAAAATGGGAATGATGACTACCGACTTCCAGAGTGTGGAATCACTGAGGGGGAAACGTGTGGAGCACCCGGCGGAGGGCCCAGGAGCAACGAGCCGTCAGTGAGTGGCAGCTCTCGTTTCATGGCCGAGCGAAGCAGCGAGAACCAGTCTCTCCGCACTGAGAGTGAGCTGAGATCATGGGCTTTTTAGTTGGCTCCATGATGGTGTGGCCGCCCAGTAAATAAAAATACTATAGAACAATCTGCCAGCAAGGCTTGGGTCACAGTGATGACCTGACAAATCTGTTAAAAACTGTGAACCAGACTGGGAGGGACATTTAGCGTCAACTGCTCCAAGCAGGGCTGCCCTCTGTGATTAATAAGTCTCCTTCCAGATGGGATTCTACAACCTGGCACATCGTAGGTGCTCGATAAATAGATGTTGAGTGAGCAAATTAAAATTACAAAAAGAAACTTTCGGGGTTTAAGTTTTAAAAGTACACTTGGACATCAACTTCCTCTTTCTATCACTTTCCATGGGACTAGGACAGGGTGTCTAGCCTGTTCCCCCTCTTATCCCTAATCTGACCCTCTGATTGCCCCCAGGGGGACTTAAGGGAACATTTAGAAGAAGAATTCTTATCAACATAGGAGAACAAAGCCCATATTCTGATCACTGCAGCTTCTAGCACCCGGTGGACACTCAGTCCACAGTGGCAAACTAGTGTCCCCAAAAGATGCTTGTGTAGGGTCAGGGGAAGACCCCCATTGTCACAAGCGTGGGGATGTCATATTTTGTCACTGTGAGAAACAGTGAAATAGAGCTAGGAGTACATGAGATCAGATACATCAATTGTGAAATCAAAGTCACAGCTCCATTGTTCTGTGACAGTACTCTTTTCCATCACCATTTTTCATCAAAATAGAAAAGAATTTTTAAACGAAACCACTGGAAGAAGTGGAAAAGGAGTTTCCAGTATCCCAGTGAAAGTGGGGGGGGGGGGGGGATTGGGTTCTCCCAGCTGCTGATGGCGCAGGACCATGGACAGCTGCCAACGAGGCCAATGGGCGCCCCCAAAGAAACCTGTTCCTCCAGCTACATCTATGCCAAAGGGAATATGAAACAGAACCCCACATTTGAAAAGGGGGAAAGAGATCTCATTGTATTGAGGAGGGAGAGGTAGGAGAGAGAAGCTTCCAGAAGGGAATGGAAAGGCTTTGGTACGCTGAAGTCCCGGCAGGCTCCAATCCCCATGGCTCCTGGCCCCCACCCTCTGAGAGCACCCAGCCACCATCAGGAAGGAGAGGCCCTACCGTTGGCTCCTCACCTCATTATGCAGTTAGCTACCTAAACAATGATCTCACAGGCCCCCCTCTGCCCGGACACACACACACACACACACACACACACTGCTGTCTGCTGAAACCCGATATGAGGTCTTTTTTAAAATTTATTCCAAAGCCTCCCTCCCTCCTCTCTCTTCACAGACGCTCTACAGTGAAACTAATCAAAATCAATGACTCCTTGGCAGCCAGAGAAAAGGGGGGCGGGGGAGAGGGAGAAATGATGCCAGCACTTTGCACACTGTGGAAATATTTTTTTTAAAAAAACACACACAAAACACCACCCCACTATCTCATGCAATCCCAGTAATGCAACAGGAGAGACAGTGGAGACAATATATACATATAGACCATGCTTCAATTTCCTAATACAAATGTCCGTCAAGAAGTACAATCATATAAAAACAAGCATTAAAAACAACCCCTTGTCAAAAACCGGGGCAGTGGAGAAGTGCACTCAAATTGATGATATGCAAGAAAAAAGCCAGGATTCAGTAAATACACGGTTTCCAATAATACAAGAGAGTATGTACAAGGGACTTGGTTGCAAAGTTCCATCAGGAGGTCACGGGTGCCCAGTTCTCTCAGCAGTGTGGCTTCATCGAAATCAAAACGGCCCGAAGGCCAGCCCCGCATTCAGAGTTTGGATCCTCCAGAGGACAGGACATGCCGTGCGCTAGTAGGCAAGTCAGGGTTAAAAAGGGGGCCCTCTGGCCTTCCCCCCTGTGCCTAGGTGGTCACATGCCCCCACTCGGGGATAGCATAGAAAACGGCAGAGAGCTATGCTGGCTACGACTGTAACAATGAAAAAACCCTCCCCGAAAGGGGGAGAGCTGGAAAGACTCTGGTGTCTTCATAAAAGCAGAGGCTGTTTCCCATCATTCTCATGCATTTGCCTTCCCCAAGGTGGCGGCTTGTGGAGAAGTCGCCTGCCGCTCTCCACAGACCATGCCCACACACCCATTCCCTGTGAGCCTAAATGTGGGGAGGGCTCCAGCCCTGGAGGCAAACGGGTCTGGGGGTGAGGGTGGGAGATGCCCTCCCCTTCAGAAATTCGCGTTGCATCTTTCTTTAAAGAGTTATTTAGAAAAACATCAGACGTGGATTTTTTTTTTAATTTTCTTTTATAAAGAAAGACAGCTTTCAGCTTGCAGCAGCCGCAAAGGTCCCACATTGTTAAGGACCTGGCGATTTTCAGCAGAGCCTATGGGGGTTGATTCCCTTTCAGCCCCGTCAACTTGAACAACGGCTGATCCCTCTGCCGGCTCCTTAGAACTGGAAGCATGTCTATTAACCAGCCTAGCGTACCGCCTGGCCGTGGGTGCTGGGTGGTGACCTACAAATCCAGCCTTGTAGAATGGCTCAACCTGCAGCCTGGCCCCTCACCATCTCAGCTTTGAAATCGGCCATGTGATACCCTGCACAGAGGAATAATACCTGTTTTGTTGGATTTTTTTTTTAAATGAAAGCCAAAGATAATAAGCATTGTTCCCTGAAGAGTCTTTGCAGCCAAGTCTCAGTCCAGCACACATTATTTTTAGCCCTTCTAGAAACTTCTGAAAATAGGAGCTGGGGGGGGGGGGGGGCGTGAAATTAGACCCTCTCTGTCAGTCTGCAGGGAGATGCTGGTGCATTTCATTTAAACGACCCGCACCCTTCCCCAATGTACCTTGCTTATAAGTTACCCTTGACCAGAACGCAGCCATTTCTTGGCCTTTTAATCCATAAAAACCTAAGCCCTGAAATCCCCTTGGGGACTGGGGGAGCCATGGGCTGAACTGCCAGGCTACTTCTCCCGGGTGGAGAAGACAGCAAACAAGTCATAATATATGAGGTCAGCTTTCCACCTGGTGACCAGCAGGCCACTCCCTGCCATCCCATCCCTCCCCTCCTCCCTCCTCCCCTGACCTCAAGGTTCGCCCACACACACACCTCTGGATATTGGTCCCTGCAAAGAGAAAGGGACTCACAAGTTGCACTTTCCCCTCATCCTTTTAGAAAAAGAAGAATCTGAAACAGCAAAAAAAGAAATCTCTCTTGTCCCCTGGCCTCACAGGTCTGGCCACAGAAAACCAAGGCAGCACCAGCAAGAACACGCACTTAGCACCAGAGACCCGAGGCAGAGGGGAAACCCAGCTGTCCTGATGAGACAGGGGGCTAGCTCTCTATCTTAGGGACAGAGACAGGGGCTCGGGCTTGTCACGACTTGGAAGTGGAGGGATGCCAGACTGCCCCTACACACTGGCCTCCTCACTTTTTATTGCCTTTCTCTTTTGCAATTTCACCTCTGACTCCACCAGCATGCCTCCCCAGACGGTGGGTTGGCGCTGAGGCTCATTCCCGCCAGTCTTGGCAGTTTTTCTCGGTACACGGTAGGCATCTCTCTTCCGGTGCCCCAGACATGAAAGAGTCAAGTTCACATCGGAAGGTGCAGAGAAGGGAGGGGACCACGTCCTCGACACGGCATGCACTGAGTAGCAATATTCATATTTTCTTTTTTATATATATAGAGAGAGCTGTATGTGAATAGCATTGGGGTGTCTTTTCTGCAGCTGGATCCCCAAAGGGCTCCCCAGTCCCATTCCGCGATGCTCTAGTGCTCCAGGCGCTGTCTTTATTCCCCACTTCCTTCTCGAAGTGCCAACCACGCGCAGCCTTTCAAGCTCTGGGCTCCCCCTCAGGAAAACGGGAACCAGCTTTCTCCAAGGACACAAGGTTTTCACCAACCTGCAGAAATAAAGATTTGCATGTCGGTCAGTAGGCACGTGCAGCCAGCCACTGGGGATGACGTCAGCGCCCTGGATGTAGGGAGGGGGAGGGGTGAGAGCTGCTAGACACAGGCTCTGTTTTTGGAGGAGAGGTTCCCCAAAAGCTAGTCTTGGTGCTCCCCCATCCCTCCACCCCACCCCCGCCCCACCATGCTCTGGCCACATAGCAGCCTTCCCTAAACACATGTCTGCGCACACATCCCCCGTTTTCAGACAGTGTTTACACAGGTATCTTCTGTGATTAAAAGAGAGACTGCATTGTCAGGCTACCTTTGTGCTGCTCCAGATGGGGAACAGGGTCTTCTATTCATTTCATAGATCAACATTCAGGGCAGACGGGTAGGGCGGTCTCTGCTCTCACTCATTCGTTCATCCACCTATTCTTTCACTGCTAAACAGGCCAAGCACCACACTAAGTGTTACAGATCCAGTGACAGTTCTTGCCCTTGAGGAGCTCAGAGGCCCGCAGATGGAGATGGGAGGATGCTGATAACGAGCATCATGTGCATGTGAAGAGCATGCAATCTGGGTAAACATAGGAGCCTGGAGGAGAGAGAGCTCATGGGGAGAGGGGAGGGAGGGGGAAGAGAGGAAAGAGGGAGGGAGGAAGGGAGGGAAAGAAGGAGAGAGGGAGGTTAGAGAAAGCTCCTTAGGGAAAGAGGCAGACGCATGCTGAGCCCTGAAGGAGGCCAGGGAATTGGCCAGGATAAGATGAGGCACCCCAGGCAGGGCAGACAAAATGCACATATGCAAGAGAACTGAACACTCGTGCCCCACAAAAACCTGTACACAAATATTCGCAGGAGCATTATCCACACCAGCCCCAAAGTGGAAACAACCTAAATGTCCACCAACTGAGGACTGGACACATAGATCGGGGTATGTCCATACAGTGGAATATGATGCAGCCACTAAAAGGAATGAGGTCCTGACACACACTACAGCGTGGATGAACCTTAAAGACATTGATGCTGTAAGAAAGAAGCCAGACAGGAGAAGACAAAGATTGTGTGATTCCATTAAATGAAATGTCCTGAAGAGGCAAATGTTTCAAGACAGAAAGTAGATTAGTGGTTGCCCAGGGCTGGGGCGGGGGCGGGGGGGAGGCGCGTCGGGGGGGAATAGGAAGAATTGGGAGTGACTGCTAATGGGTACAGGGTTTTGTTGGGGATACAAAAATGCTTTAAAATTGATTATGAAGATGGGGATGGTTGTACAACTCTATGAATATAACAAAAACCACTGACTTGTATGGTTTGAAGGGGTGAATTTTGTGCTAGGTGAATGATACTAGAAGGAGGAGGAGGAGGAGGGGAAGAAGGGGAGAGATGAGGTTGGAGAGTTAGCAGGAGCTTCGAATTAACAGAGGAGACAAAAACATTTCATACAGCTGGGCCGCTGTGGCGCAGGGGCTGAGCACTGACCTATGAACTAAGAGGTCCTGTTCGATTCCCAGTCAGGGCACGTGCCTGGGCGTGAACTTGATCCCCAGTGGGCAGGGAGGAGGGGCATGCATGAGGCAGCCGGTCAAAGATTCTCTCTCATCATTGATGTTTCTATCTCTCTTTTCCTTCTCCCTTCCTCTCTGAAATCAATAAAAATATTTTAAAATTTTTTTCACAAATTACTCTAAAGCAGGTGGAATAAGAACTGCCATGTGAGTCATGCAAACCAAGTGGTTTAGAAGAGAAAGTGGGAGAGAGATGACCCTGTTTTCCCCCAGTCGGAAGTCTGGGATATTGACCTATATGAACTGCACCTCCAGGTGCCCTTGGCCTCTGGCTTCCTGCCAGGTCTCGCCAGCAGAAGGCAGTAATGGGGCAGCAGGCGCAGTGCCTGCCAAGCGGGTCTCCGGTTCAGTCCCAACCCCCTCTCCAGGCTACTCCCTCATCTTCCCCCTTCAGGTCAGGGGTGTTGCCAGCCAGCAGTGAGCACTGCATTATGCGTCATTGGTTTCTAACCCCTGCCCACACTTGGGTCAATTCTCCTCCGATTACTCATTTTGGGGGTGCTCTCTGCCTTTTCCTTGGACCACAACCAAATACCTGTGACTGCACTTAAGAGATGAGTTCTAAACACAGACCCCACCATCCTCATTAGCAACAGTGGACCTCACTATCTACATGAGCTGATGGTCACGGGGTCCAAGTCAGCAACTTCAAGCCTTAAAAGAACGGTACATATGCAAGAGAACGGAAAACACGTGCCTCCACAAAGACCTGTACACAAACATCCACAGGGGCATTATCCACACCAGCCCCAAAGTGGAAACCACCTAGATGTCCATCAACTGGGGACTGGACACATAGTTTGGGGTATGTCCATACAGTGGAATATGATGCAGCCATTGAAAGGAATGAGGTCCGGACACATGCTACAGTGTGGACGAACCTTGAGGACATGACGCTAAAGGAAAGAAGCCAGACAGGAGAAGACAAAGATTGTGTGATTCCGTTAAATGAAATGTCCAGAAGAGGCAAATGGAGTTAAATGCACATGATGAAGGGAATCTTACAATGGCACCAGGAGAGGTGAGAAAAATGGGTTCAGTATGTGTGTGTGTGTGTGTGTGTGTGTGTGTGTGTGTGTGTGTTTGCTCTTTAGGTAAATGGTATTTTTAAAGCTGTGATCAGCTTCTCCACCAAAAGAATGGCATTTTCTTGCCACACTAGGAAGGACTAGCAAGTGATTTGCACTTTTCCTCCCTGAGCATCATTGAGCCTATGACTCAGGTTTCCCGGCCTGCTGACCGGATGAATCCTCACGCCAGTGCGTGTGTCAGTTACAGATTGGTGTCCACAGTGAAATGTTAACAATGGAAGCTCCCCCCTCCACAGCCAGTGGACACATTTCCCCAGGCCCCACAAACAGGAGTGGGCTTGTGTATACATTTTTGGGGGTTTGATGCTGGACATCCTGGGCTATGGCTCTAGCCCACCGAAGTAGTTACATAACTGGATGTTCTCTCCAACTTTATTTGTAATAGAGAGAATTTGGAAACAACCCATGAGTCCATTAATGGGAGGCTGGATTAAAAAATTAAGCTACATGCATATCAGAAAGAGGTAGATCTAAATATGCTGAGACAACCTGGCTCGGCAGCTCAGTGGGTTAGAGCGTGGTCCTGATATGCCAAGGTTGTGGGTTCAATCCCCAGTAAGAGCACTTACATGAATCAACCAACAAATGAATAAACAAGTGAAATAACAACAACAACTTAATTGTTCCCCCCTTCTTCTCTTTCTCTAAAAATCAATAAATAAAAATTTAAAAAGTAAATGAATAAATATGCCCAGACAAAAACATGGTTATGATTCTTCATTGAAAAGAGCAAATGGCCAAATAGCACAATCCCAGATTGGTTTTCCATTAATGAGTGTGAGTGTGTGTGTTTGTGTGTTTGTGTGTGTGTGTTTGTGTGTCCACATAAAAAGGTGTGGCAGAAACACAGAATACTGTAATGGTTAAGATCACAGACTGGAGCCTGACACCCAAGTTGGAGTCTTGATTCAGACCCACAAAAGCTGTGTGACTTTGGCCCATTATTTACCTTCTCTGGGCCTCTGTTTTCTTTTATGGAAAAGGGGTGAGAATAATAGCAAATCTCACTGTGTTGATGTGAGGACTGAAAGTATTAGCACATGTGAGGCTAGCCCAGCCTGCCTGGCTCAGTGGCTGAGCATCGACCTATGAACCAGGAGGTCATGGTTTGATTTAAGGTTGGGGAACATGAATAGGTTGTGGGCTCAATCCCCAGTGTGGGGCATGCAGGATCAATGATTCCCTCTCATTCTATCTTTCTCTCCTTCTCCTTTCCTCTCTGAAATATATATACACTAGAGGCCTGGTGCATGAATTCATGCATGGGTGGGGTCCCTCAGCCTGGCTGGTGATCAAGTCCTATGGAGGGGAGGGGGCAGCCAACATGGAGGAGGGGCAGTGAGAGGTTGGCTGTGGGAGCACATTGACCATCAGGGGGCAGCTTCTACATTGAGCCTCTGCCCCTTGGTGGTCAGTGTGTGTCATAGCAACTGGTCTAACAGTAGTTCTGGTCATTCGGTCATAATGATTGCTTAGGCTTTTATACATATAGATATCCTATCTAATAAAAGAGTAATAAGCAAATTGAATGTACCTCCGCTATACCCACAAGCCACAGTCACCAGCCAATCAGGAGTGATATGCAAATTAACCCCAACCAAGATGGCTGCTGCCCAAGGCCAGGGCTGGGGCAGAGCCAACGAACGGCCCCACCGCAGGGCGATTGCTGGGTGCCCAAGACCTAAAGCCTCAGCCAGAGGTTTTCAGCCTTGGGCTGGCTGGGGGTGAGCTGTCAGTAGGACATCTCCTGCGGACTCTCACTATGTAAGAGGGGGCAGGTTGGGCTAAGGGACCAGCCACCCCCAGTGCACAGATTTCGTGCACCGGGCCCCTAGAGTGTGTGTCTGTGTGTGTGTGTGTGTGTGTGTGTGTGTATTTATATATAGTGCACATAGTAGGTCTGCCTTTGTCCTTGTTATTATGTAATCTGGACTGTAAGCGACCCCAGGGGGGTAAAGGGAGTTTTACTTTCTATGTTTCTGTACTGTTTGTTTGGGTTTTCTGTTGTTTTTATTTGTTTCTTGCAAGGAACAAATAATAATTATACAATTTGAAACTATTTTCAAAACATGAAGTCCACTGCCCCCTATGAACCATTGTCCTGCCCCTGGGATGTTTTCCCTTAAACTTGGCTCATAAAGAACTTTCTCCAAAGCTGACTCACAACCAAAGCTCATGACTGAGGACATTCATGAAACCCCTTTATTTTTTAAAATATATTTTATTGATTTTTTTACAGAACGGAAGGGAGAGGGATAGAAAGTCAGAAACATCGATGAGAGAGAGACACTGATCAGCTACCTCTTGCACTGGGGATGTGCCCGCAGCCAAGGTACATGCCCTTGCCGGAATCGAACCCGGGACCTTTCAGTCCCCAGTCCAACGCTCTATCCACTGAGCCAAACCGGTCTTGGCTCATGAAACCCCTTTAAAAAGTGTCCCCATTTCCACTTTTCACTGCAGTGTGGAGGGGCGGGAGGAGAGCCGCGGGGTCCTGCCTCCCCGGGCCGCATCTGGGCGCTGAAAGTAGCGATCTGTGAACCCCACAGCAGGAAGCTCACTCCCTTTTTCCAGTACCTGAGAAGAGTTAGGGCTCTTGTATTCCCCACTAAGAGGCCGCAATTTTTGATTTAAAAAATACTATTTTTTGCATAAGGCAGAAGTTACACATTCAAACAATAGAGGAGATAGAAATAAAAGGAAAGTCCCCTTCATTCTAATCTTCCCAGAATATTGTCTGTGCATTTGCAGACATCATGTCCCTGCCCCATCACTAATTCCCCAGAGCCCAGCATAATGCCGGTACATATTAGGTGCTCAATTCAATCTGTTGAATGAGAGTAAGTGAGCACATGAATAATGGTGGCAACTTCCCCCTCTCCCATCTTTGGTTTTGGTGGGTTGATTTTGCCCATAGAGTTCTGATAGCACCAGGGGTCGGTCCTGGTGCCTAAGACTCATGGGGACGGAGCTTTCCGTGTAGAAAACCTTCCTGGAGGGCAGAAGATTGCTCGGGTCTGTGTCACTGCTTCAGTCTCCATTGTGTAGCTCATGCTGTCCAGTTAGGAACCTGGGCCTGCGAAGACTGTGGCGAGGGGACCGAAAGAGCAGAAGCCTGGTTTGGGTGTATAAGAGAGGGGGGAGCCACTCGGCAGTTCCTGGAAGAAGTATTTGCTCCCCTCTATCCAGCCCCCTGCCATCTCATTAATTATCAAAGCTATCACTGAGTAGCTAGCAGTGCTTTCATGAATAGTTATCAATACTTTCAGTGAGTCGTTATCAATGCTATCAGCAAATAGTTATCAATGTTACCATGACCTACATAAAGTCTTTGGAGAGAACCCAGAGAACTCATCGCTCCCGCCCACTATAAGGTTATGGCAGATGGGCCTTGAATGCCAAACACACTTGACTCTGGAGGGTAAGCACTGAGAGAGGGGAGGCAGCAGCTCAGCACAGAATGGGCACCAGATCCAGCGGGCAGAGCCTTCCCTGAAGTAATCTTGCCATATGTATCACATAACATGCACATTCTTTGACCCAACAATTTCACTTCTAGGAACCTCCCCCCTTTTTTCCCCCCGAAGTTGTCAAAATAAGAATGTTCAC
Source organism: Antrozous pallidus (assembly GCA_027563665.1). NCBI lineage: Eukaryota > Metazoa > Chordata > Mammalia > Chiroptera > Vespertilionidae > Antrozous > Antrozous pallidus. The sequence continues at coordinate 23,079,531 of CM050528.1, forward strand.
TACACCTTGTTTACACTATTAGAAAATGGGAAACAGGCAAATGTCCCTGAGGAGGTGACCAACAATGGAGCACTATGCAGCCATGAAAAAGGATGGTGATCACCTTTCCTTGTTGACATAGAAAGATCTCAGCACCCTACTATCAGTGGAAGGGGGCCAGCAGGTGACAAGACATAAGCAGTATGATCTCATTTGTTTAAAACAGGATACCTGTGTGGGTGTGGGTGCCATCAAGGGATGTCCAGCAGGGTGGTATCTAAATCAGGTCGCAAATTGGGATGCATTGGGCCCAGGAATGTGCACCCGGGAGGGATCGGGACAACGGGGGCGTTGATGTCCCATCTAAAGGGGACACTCATCTCCAGTCTTCTGTTGCCACATGGAAATACAAACCAGCGGTTGTCAGATTTTTCCGTTTCTCCAAGAAAAAGTGGAAGTACAGTCTTCTACATGAAAATCCATACTGAAATCTGCCTGGTTTTTAAGTGTTGGCAGGTGGTTGGGTGGTGGAACTTACAAGTTGAACAAAATTCAACTGCAGATCCAATTCAGTTGGGAGATCGGCAGGTTTCAACCCTTGCTCATACTCAGACACTTGTAGAGTTAGCTGGCATGTCAGCCCATCTCATCTTAACTCTCAGCAGCTATCTCTGTGCCTTAGTTTCCCTATCTGTCAGGGAAAGGAATGGGGTCAGGTGGCCTCTAAAGTTCTGTGTAGCTGTAGCTGTGTTTCTACAATGGTGACCTTTTGGGTCATAGGTCTTACAGGAATCAGATCACAGCCATGGTTTCTCTCTCAAGTGAGAAGAAACAGGAATGTGAACTTAGACAAGTTTATGTGTAATTTCCCAAATTCCCTGAGGCCTCCTCAAATACATCCATTTCTTCCTTCGCCCAGTAGTTACTGAATGCTCGCACTGTGCTGGTCCCCATGCCAAGTGCTGGAATGGGACCTGGAGGCCAGTGTCTCCAGGATAGGGGTGCTGTCCGGGAGGTTCTGCGCCCTGGTTCCGTGGCTGAGACAGGCAGCTGGCCAGCCCCAGAGTGGGAGAAGCAGAATTAGCAACTGCTTAGGCAAAAGGTCAGAAAAGGCTCCTGTGAGCTCCCACCATACTATCACTTTGGACCTGTGGACTAGATTTCACACCCAATAAGAACAACACGTTCATTTACTATTTCTTGAACATCAGTGATGTCCCTCATGCTGCTGAGAAAGCAAAGGGACAGGCCTAAGGTCACACAACTGGTAAAGGGCAGGCAGGGGCCTAATCCAAAAGTCAGCCTGACTCCAAAGTTCATGTCCCTTCCACCCAGATATCCTGCCTCAGCATAAAATATAGGTGAATAAGATAAATAATAAGTTACCAGTGGTTAAATTTCGTGAATCAAAATTAGGCTCTGTGGTGTACCAACAGGCTAAAACACTTTCAACCCTGAATCAAGAATTAGGCCCCATGGTGTGCCAACAGGCTAAACATTTTCAATCGGGCTATCTTAGCAATTGGTATCGATTCCTGAATCCATCAGATTGCCTGACACATTCCCGCTCTGAAGACGCCCCCTCCTTGTCTGAGTTTCCCCATCCGCAGCATGTTAGCATCCTAAAGTATTTATTAAGTACCAGGTGCCAGATCCAAGGGTATCAGATGAACGTGGTCCAAGGCTGTCCCATGATGACAGGTACAGCCAGGCAGGCAGGGATGCTCTGCGAACCCTAGTGACATGGCTGTGGCTTGGAGCCTGTCGCTGAAGTGGGGATAGGCATGCAAGGAGTCCTCTGTACTCATCTGCACAGGCAACAATGTCTAGAGATGCCATCCGCAAAGAACATTCCACAAAAGGACAGTACGGACTTAGCTGAGGATGGTAACAGCCAACTGGAGAGCCAAGGTGATAACCACATTATGTAGAGAGGTTGGCAACTTGAATGAGAAATGGGAACAGATGATCAGGTTTGTCTAGCAAGCCCTTCGGCACTGTTAGCACACAGCTTACTCTTTAGACAACCTTCATGCTAAAAGAATGTTTACATAGCTTTGACAGCAAAGTCCCACTGGTGGACATTATTAGGAAATCACCTGTGGTGTGCCCAAAGAGTTACACATGAGGATGTTTTGTCAGGTTGGAAACAATCTAAATGTCCAACAAGAGCAGACTGGGCTCTGGCAGGGTAGCTCAGTTGGCTAGAGTGTCGTCCCGATACATCAAGGTTGCAGGTTCGATCCCCAGTCAGGTCACTTACAAAATCAACCAATGAATGCATAAATAAGTGGAATTCACTCTCTCTCTCTCTTTCTCTTCTCTCTCTCTCTCTCTCTCTCTCTCTCTCTCTCTCTCTCTCTCTCTCTCTCTCTGTGTGTGTGTGTCTCAAATCAATCAATAAGTATAACATTTTTAAAAGAGCAGACTGGGAGGCTAAAAGTTGGAACAGCCAAATAATGAAACACTATGCAGCCTCTAAGAAAGGTGCTGGAGAAAACATAAGGCGTGGAAGAACAGGATAGAATGAGAATGCCAGGTTCCAGAGAACATATTTAGAATGATCCCATTTGTTAAAGTGCCTACCAGTACATTTTTAGACTGGGAAAAAATGGATCAAAATGGTAACAATGGTGGTAAGAGCAAAACAATTTACAATTTTCTTTTATTCAACATTTCCCAAATATTTGATAATTAAAGTGCAATACTGTTTATACTCAAAGAAAGGGTTGTGTTTTTTACAATTTTTAAAAAAGGAATATTACATAGAGTCTCCCAAGCAATTTAATTCCATCTTGCCCAAGTCTGTGACCCATGGAACAAAGGTTCAATGATGACAACACTCCATGGGGCAGCCCATTTTCTCCCACAGATGGGTAAGGGAGCTCTCTTTTCCTGGATACCCAGCAGGAATAAAAGGATGCATCCCACTGCGGTGGGCTAGCACAGAAGTCCCCTACCTCATAGCATAGGCACCAGTTTAGGGCAGGAGGAGAGAGAGAGGACAGTCACTGGGTTGAAAGGCAAAACTTCAGGCGATGGAAACCCAGCCAGTGTCCACCACGTTCCCAGTGCCCTGAGGTAAGCAAGGTCAGTTCCACTGAGAGGCTGGGGTGGGGGTCGGAGCCAGGGCCTCCTGTCCCTGAAGTCTAGGCGCATCTAAAGCCAGGGGCTGAGACTGGTTCTGTAACTTTGCATCCGGGTGCCCAGCTCTGAGCTAGTGCTCAGTTCATGTCTGTAAATCATGGCGACGGAATGTTGCAGCTTCTTTTACTGATTCATATCTAATTCTTCTCTTGCAGTGTCTCTTCCTGTGCTGTCAGCGTTTGTGAATCTCACTATGTATGAAAGCCTCTCTGAACTTGGTTTTCTCCCCAACCCCTCCTCCCCATTGCACTTAGAACCCCACCTCCCTAAGATGGCCAGATCTAGCCCCACCTACCCCTCGAAGTCTGCTACCTAATGTCATAGGGCATTAGCCACACTGCTCGTTTTTCTCTTCCTCAAACACACTGTGCAAAGTCCCACCTCCAGGCCACTGAGTGTGCCAGTCTCTTCCCAGAACCCCTTTCTTGCAGGTCTTCAGATGGCTGACTCCTTCTTGCCATCAGTCACCAGTACCCTGGCTCCTCCTCAAAGAGATCACCCCTAACCACTGCAGGTGGGGGTCCCCTGGGCCCTCCCTATTACATTACCTTTGCGTATTCCCTTCAGAGCCCTCGGCACTTTCTGAAATGATCTCTGTGTTAGACTGCATAATCCAGAGATGGCGGCAGCAGTATCTCTCGCTCACACACACTTCTAGAACTTCACCACTCCCCGATGGGCAGACTTGTGACTTCGGAAGCTGGGTCAGAAAAGGCCATGCAGCTTCCACTTGCTCCCCAAGACATTTGCTTTTAGAGCTCAGAATCACCATATCAGAATCCAACAACTGTCATACTGTGAGGAAGCCACCAGAGGAGGCTGAGTGTAGGTGCTGTGATTGGCAGTCCCAGCGAGCACCCAGTGTCAACAGCCAGATCTGTAAATGAAGGTCCCTCCCTGTCCCAGGACTCCAGCCCCCAGCCAGCCGGGAGCAAAGATAAGTCACCCCAGCTATGCCTTTATAAATTCCTACCCCACAGAACATATGGGCATAATCATACATGACGCACATAATCAAGTAGCAGTTTTAGGTCATTACGTTTTGGAGCAAAGCGTTGCACAGCAATAGTAACCAAAACAACCTTTATTGACTTATTCGCTTGTTTATTCCCACTCAAATGTAGGCTTCATGAGAGCAGGGGCTTCTGTGTCTTGGCCCTTCCTGTGTCCACAGTGCCCTGCACACAGTAGGCACTCAATAACCACTAGGGGAGTAAGTGAGAGGAGCTCAATTTGGGAAACAGTAATTCCTGTCTTGCATAGTTTCTAACTGATTCATGGATTTGTTGTGTACCTACTATGTGACAAGCAAGTCGTTGGGGGCTAGGGACACTGTGGGGCAATCCTGTCATCACATATGGTGATGACCAGAGGGGAAACAGAAGCCCCTACTCACTCCTCTCTACCCCCAATGTAGATGACTTTTCAAAAATCAGAGGTGTGGTCACCAGGTCCACTCAGCCCACATGGTGGGGGGGGGGGTATTTAATTATCCCGGGGCCTGGCTGTTCTTACACACACAGCTCAGTCGCTTGTGCCCTGCCCTCTCACCAGGCAAGCGGGTGACTCCAGACAAGAGACCATGTGGGCAGGAAGGCTGTACATCCGGCCCCTTCCAGGGGTTCCTCCCCAACATCTGTCTCCTGCTCTGCTCTCTCCCTCCACTCGCCTAAGCTTTCAAGCTCTAAAAGTAATGCTGGCAGAGGTGCAGCCAGCTAGGAGGGAGGCCTGAGGGATGTGCCTCCAGGTTTAACCACTTAATGACCAAAGTACCTGCCAAGAACCAGTTAGCAAATCTGCCTGGTGGGCCAGGCCCTCATTAAGTCATAAAAGCAGGCTCCTGCTGGCCCATTATCATCCTTGCCCCTGACCCTGTTGCCTCTTGGGCCTGCAGAATCCACCTTTCTCCCCTTCTCCTTAGTCCCAAGGCAAGATTCCACTGGCCCCTCTACTAGGCAGATTCCCTGGCTTCATCCTCTCGGTCCCTGCCCCTCCCAAGGCACACTTCTTGCTCCCTCCCACACCTCCGCTGGCCAGCACTCACCATAAAGCACCTTTTGTTCCCCCCTTTCCTGTATCTCAGTGACGGGTTAAATCTCACCCACCCTCCTCCTGGCCTCCCAAGCCTCCCAGGAGCCTCCTCCAGGCTCCCTCAGAAAGGGACTCTCTCTACTGCAGGAATTCAAGGCTCACTACCCCCTCTGCTTGCTACCCAGTATCTTCTCATCCCCTGCAACCCACAAGTCATCTTGGAGGTAGAGGGGGATGAAAGGGGGAATCCCTCAAAGATAGAAACTCCAGTTCCACTTCTGACTTTGCCTCTGATCCTTTGGGGTGACTCGGGTGGACTCTCTCTGCCTCAGTTTCCCCTTTGAAACAGTCAGGACGGCGTTAACCATTTCAGAGCAGCCTCTGTTCAGTGATGGACGTGCCAGGCACTGCCCTGGGCTCTACAAGTGGGTGCTCTCTTACCATCCTCCCAACAACCCCAGAGGACAACTCCAATTTAAAAGGCCCAGAGAGGTTATGGTTCTTACCCAAGGTCACACTTCCTGGGCTGGGACTTAAATCCCATTTCATCTGATCCCTAAGTCCATGCTCTTAATTTCTGTGCTAGCCTGGCCCAGCTGGCCCTAATTCTTCAAAGGGACAAGTAGGAATGGTGGGGAATTGCCGGCAATGACTACAACAAAATGTTGTCTACTTTAGGGGAAAAATATTGAATACACAATCATAATCATGATGGCACACATTTATATCCCTTTCCTATGCTCCAGGCACTGTTCTAGACCTTTCTATGTCAGAATTCATTTCACCCCCTTGACAACATCTATGCATTAAGTACTACAATTGTCCCCATTTTACATATGGGAAAACTGAGTCTCAGGGTTGTTGCCTCCCCCCCCCCCCCCCCCGGATTTATTTTTACAATGACTTCTGAGAAAAGTATTGCTGGTTCCCAGTACAGACCCAAAACAAGACTGTTGAAACGGTTGTCCTGCATACAGCTAAGCCCACCCTTAATGCCTGAGAGAAGCTTGCTGCCTTATATGGTTGGCTCAGGTGCCCTGAACCCCCTAAACGATTCTATGAGGGTCCCCACTTCTTTGGAGGGTAGGAAAAGTGGAGAGGACCACAAACAGAACTCAGCGAATGATCTTTCTCCTACGGATTTCCTTCTACTTCGCCCTAACTTACCGGAGGCCAGGGAAGGAGGGTTCCCCCAGCCGAAAGCACAAAAAAGTCTGAGCTGCAGAGAACTCCAGTCCCTTGGTTAGGAACCAAGGCTGGGATGGAGCTGGAGGACAGGGGCATCTTGGGGCCAGGGCACCCCAGGCGTGAGATTCCTGGAGGATGTGGTCGCTGGGGGACAACAGGGAACTCTGGAGTCAGGACAGCAGGGAACTCTGCGGCAGAAGCGGGGTGAGGAGGGGGAAATAAACTCTAAACCGCTGCACCAGCGACACTCCTCTCCGCCCCTCACCTGCAGCCCGAGCGAGGCCACAGCCCCGGCAGCCTCCTCTTTGGAGTCCTGGGGGCACCCCAGCCCGTAGGCGCACAGACAGAGGCGGGGTTCTCCGCCCCTTGGGTGGGCTGCCCGGCATCCCGCACCTCCTGGTCCTGGGAAGGAAGCGCCTTCCCGAACTTCACCGGGATCCCAGGACAGGAGAGGAAGCCTTGTCCTAGCCCTCCTCCTGTCTGCCGGATGGGGTTTCCTCCCCTCTTTTCTAACGCACTTCCCCCCAGCGGCCACTGTTCTCCAGCTCCCCGACCTTCCGGTCTCTCCCTTCCTCGCTGCCCGTTCTTCCCCTCTCCACCCTCCTCCCACCTTTCCCCATCTTTTCCCAAATTCCAGCTTTGGGCTTCAAAGCTCCGAGTGTCTCTCTCTCTCTCTCTCTCTCTCTCTCTCTCTCTATCTCTATCTCTATCTCTATCTCTCTCTCTCCCCCCTTCCTCTCTCCACTCCTTTATTTACTTACTTATTTATTTGCTCCCCGCGCCCAGTCCAAAAATGTTGTTTCCGCCCCTGGGGGTGTGGGAGCCCCCCTCCCCAGAGGAGTAACCGCGGATGGGACCTCCGGGAGCCAGGCAGGGCGCGCCCCGAAGTGCGCACCTCTCACCAGTGCCCGGGCTGCGCCGGCCCACGAGACATCTGTCGCCCGCGCTGCCGGCTCACACCCCGTGCACCCCCGCAGCTCCCGGGGCGCTGCCACCCCCCACGCTCCGGCTGCCGCCTCTTCCCCAGGGCAGACGCTCGAGCCTCGCCTTCGGGCGCCGCGCCGGCTTCCCAGGGTGTCAGCGCTGGCGGGCGCGGGGCGCGGGGCGCGGGGCTCGGGGCTGGCATCAGTGGGCCTTGGCATCCCGGGGTCGCTGGCTTTCTCACCTCCTGGCTCTAGACTCACCTATGGTGGGCTCAGCCTGATTTTCCTACCCCATCCCCTGCAGCTCCCCTCTCCATTCCAGAATCTGAGAAGAAGACGTTTCTGACACGTTTGTCCCCCAAAGCGCCTAACTCGGTGCCAGGCGCACAGCTGGTCCTCAACATTGTCCCCAACCCCACGGGCCTAGCGCACAGTAGGTGATCAGTACCCCTATCCCACTACTACCAAACACACTAGGTGCTCAATACTCACTCCCTACCCCCACCACCGCGCAGTGCCTAGCGTTCTCCAAGGTCTCCAACATTTCCCTTCCTCACGGGGACACGGCACCCGAGGAGCTCCCTACCTTTCGTTAGGGCTCCCCCGCCCCCCCCCCCCCCGGGAAGCGTCCCTAAGGGCCTCCGATCCCAGCACTTCGGGGGCATCTCAGCTCGGACAGTCTGATGGAGAGTGGGCCACGTTCCTTAAACGGGACACCTCGCTGGAGAAGGAGCGAAGAAGTTGCCAACGCGAAGGGAAATCGCCAAGCGCGCGGCCTTGAGGAGAAAGAGCGCCCGGAGAGGGAGGAAGGATGGAGACGCGCTCCAGGCGCGGGAGAACGGGGCGCGCAACAGAAGTGACACTCGGAAGAACCGGGTTTGGAGTGGAGGGGATGGAGACTGTGGCGACTTAGGACCGCCAGGCGGCTGGAAGAGGCTGGGGGACTTGTCTTGAAACAGCGCTAGATTGTAATTGTCTGGCGTGGCTGGGAACTACGTTGTCACAGCACAGCACACTTTTCCCCGCGCCGTGTGTTTATCTGAGCGGCTGGTGGGGAACGTGGAGGCAGCGGCAAGATGGGTTAAAGGCGTCAACGAGAAGGGGACAGAAACGGTGGGTCTGACACGTGGGGGGTGAGATGGGGGCCGGAGAGGGGGACACGCAGATCCCTGCGGGAGAAGGAAGCAGAGGAAGAGGAGATGGGAAGGAAAGAAAGCTAAACTTGTGGCTCTCCGGCTCCCAGCCAGCCCAGCGGCTCCAGCCCCCGGCTGCCGCGCCCCGGCGCTCTCGGGCTGGCTCTCGTACCTGTTGCTTGCTCCGGCTGGGTCTCGGCTCCGGCCCCACCAAGAAGCCCCGCGTTCTTACAAGTTCCGCCTGCCGAGCAGCCAGGCCGCCAGCGCCGCCACCTGCGCGGCCGCGCACAGCCAGGGCCAGAAGGTGGGGAGCGCGCCGGGCGCCCGCGCCCTCCGGCTCCGCGCGCGGCGCCGCCACATGGTGCGCTGGTGCAGCTCGTCGCCGAGCGCCTTGAGCCGGGCGGCCGTGAGCTGCGCGGCGGCCGAGCGCAGACCCAGGCGGCCCGCGCTGCAGGCGCACACGGCCGGGGGGCCGCGGCCGCGGTGCAGGGGGCACGGGCACATGACCGCTCGCCTCGCTCCCTCCCCGAGCTCGGGCCGCCCTCGCCTCCTCTGCCTCCGGCCTCTGCGCCCGCCTCCGCCGCGCTCCAGCCGCCGGGGGCCTCCCCTGGACACCAAGTTTCTCCTTGTGTTGTGCGTTTGTTGTGCTGACGGCGCTATTATTAATTAAAGTGTCACATGGTGGAGGGGGCGGGGAGGGCTGAGGAGGGGGGTTACATCATCCGGCCCCGGGAGGGGGGGGGCTGCAGGCAGAAGAAACCGAGAGGTAACTTTTAACCCTAGCGGCGCCGGCACCGAGGGGGTGTGCGGTTTGGGAGCCTCGGAGCAGGCGCCCCGCCGCGGGGGTCCCAGGTTGGGGGGATTCGCGGGGGACCCCCGCTGAGGCTTGGAGCTCAAGGAAAGATTTTGTCGTTCATTTTTTTTTTTCGCCCCCAAATCCAGCTCCAGTTCCGATTTGGCCAGGGAAGCAGGCTTGTTTGCCGTTTTGGATGAAGCCGAGTCGAATCCGGCTGTATTATTCAAAAATACAGCGAGGCCATTGTTTTGTTTTAGGGAGATAGGTTGGATCAGAATCTTAGGAGAGAGCCAGATGCAACCCAACTTGCCTACTTCCAGGTCTGACTCGGCACCTGTAGGCTGAGGATCTGAACACACGGGCACACGCCCCACCCCGCTCCGCGCTGGGCGGCCGAGCGAGCCGAACGCGCCCCCGCGCAGCCAGAAGCCTGTGGAGGGAGGTGGGGTGCGGGGGTCCGTCCCAGGCCCCACGGGACGCGGAGACCGGTGTTCTCGGCGCACCGCGCTCGCACCCGCATATCCTCACCAGGGGCCTTCTAGAAGGAACTTGTTTTTGTCTGCGTCCTTTGTGGATGTTGTTCTGCTGCTGGGTTACAGTTTCTAGTGGCGACCCCGAATGCATGGCAGTGGAGGTCCTAAGGGGTCGGCGGGGGCCAGGGCGAGGGTGTCCGCAGGGACTGTAGCCCCTCTCCAAAGCGAAGGCCCCACGTGCCTCCGGACCAGGACTGTGGCGTTGCCCCTGCTAGTGAAGTTACAGATAAGCGTGAGGGTCTCTCAGGATTATTGGGGGGGGGGGGGGGGGGGGGGGCTCCTCCGGTGTTAAATTCATTGGGATTCAGAAAACTGGAGGAGCACGGGGCTGTCTCCGGGGAGCCCACGAGGAGCCTTGAACCTCCGCTTTCCTGGGGCGGGGAGGCCGAGGCCTGAGGCGTGGTGGGTCCCTGGGAAGAGAGTCCCAGGACTGAGTTTAGTTGGGTCCGGATTTATTATGAGGAGAGATTGCCCTCTGGCCTGCAACTTGGTCAGGGCTCATATCCCAGCTCTGCTCCGGGATCTTGGTGGCCCTTACTGTAGCCCAGGCCCATTCCTCACCCTAATCGTGGTCAGCACTTACTGAGTGCCTTTGTGTAGGTCACTGGGCCAAGGTCCCTGCCTCGCTGCCTCAAGTAAAACTCCCAACAGTTAGGGATGGGGGTGCTATTAAGACCCTACCTTACAGATGAGGAAACTGAGGCACAGGGAGGTAAGGCCTCTTGCCCAACTCACAGTTAGTGAGGAATGAATTTGGGTCTAAACTAGTGCAGAGTTCTGTGGGCTCTAAACTAGTAACCACGGTTTTATACTGCCCCCTGTAATCTGGGAATAATAATACCTCCGACCCAGGACCGGGCAGAGCTTAAAGAGAGAAATGTGTGCCAAGCACCTGGCATGCAGCGGGCCCTGGATAAACTTTGGTTCCCTTTTTTCTGGCCAGAATCACTTCCCCATTCTCCTGGGACTCACCTCCTTAATCACCCCAAGTCTTTGCAGAAGGGACCTGATCCATTGCCCGGTATAGCACGTTCCAAGAATGAAGATACAGTGTCTATTTAAAAAGCCCTTTTGGATTTAAATTGAACAATTCCCTCCTCCCCCCCCTTTTTAATCTGCACGCTTTTAACGGCTCACTTCATGGACATTAATTTTAATGGGACGATTATTACCCTGTTTGGAAGCCTGCCCCTCGAAATGCTGGGCTCACGAGGTGGCGCTGGGTCGGGTCCCAGCCGCTTGGATGTTTTCTGTAGCAAAGGGAGTGTAGCCTTGGCCATGGGGACGTGGTGTTTAGCAGAGGGAGAGGTGGGGTGGAGGAGGGTGATGGAAAAGGGAGGAGGAAGAGGAGACCCCCACCACACATACACACACACACACACACACACACACTCCGCTTCTTTTAAATATATATATATATATATATGTTATTGATTTTTTATAGAGAGGAAGGGAGAGGGATAGAGAGTTAGAAACATCGATGAGAGAGAAACATCCATCAGCTGCCTCCTGCACACTCCTTACTGGGGATGTGCCTGCAACCAAGGTACCTGCCCTTGACCAGAATCAAACCTGGGACCCTTGAGTCTGCAGGCCGACGCTCTATCCAATGAGCCAAACCAGTTAGGGCCCCAGTTTGCTTCTGACAGTTCCTAATTTGCTCACACTGGAGCCATTCGGGGCTATCTCACTATTCACTTACCTGGGGACCTTGGCCATAAGATGAGGCTTTTTGGAGCCTCTGTTTCCTCAGTTGTAATATGGGAATAATAATAATAGTACCTACTTCACAGAGTTCAATAAGATCATACCGGTAAAGCCCTGAGCACAGTGTCCAGCACATCATTAGCACTTAATAAATGTTGGCTACTGTTAATATTAAATAGATCACTAGTCACTAAACAATGTGTTTCAAAGAATGTTGGAGGGCTCGTACCCTCAAATATATACAGCTCCCCTACTGTGAATTAGTGATCCTGTCGCTGATGCTGTGTATTGTCCAGAAAAAGCAAATTCTTGGGGTGGGGAGAAGAGGGGTTGGAAGGAAATAACAACATAATGCTCTCCTAATACTTTAGAAAAAATGTGTTTTATATTTCAGTGCTTCGTTTACTAAACACTTACTGTGCACTGTTCTAAGTGCCTTAGACACATTAACTCACTTAATCCTCCTAACAACCCTATGTACTAGGACAGGTACTGTCATTAGTCCTACGTTTTGGATGAGTAAACTGAGGCAGAGCATTTGAATAATTTATTGCTCTTTAGGAGTATGTCACCATTGGGGACTTGGGAAGAGGGAGGGAGACTGTTATGGGTTGAACTGTGTCCCCCTCCCCCATTCCTCTGTTGAATTCCTAAGCCCAGCACCTCAGAATGTGACTGTTTTTGGAGACGAGGTCTTTAAAGAGCTAATTAAGTTAAATGAGGTCATTAGAGTGGGACAGTAATCCTATATGACTGGTATCCTTGTCAGAAGAGGGAGAGCCCTAGCTGGTGTGGCTCAGTGGATAGAGCCTTCACCTGCAGACTGAAGGGTCCCAGGTTCAATTCCAGTCAAAGGCACATGCGCTGGTTACAGGCTCGATCCCCAGTAGGGGGTGTGCTGGAGGCAGCCTATCAATGATTCTCTCTCATCATTGATATTTCTATCTCTCTCACCCTCTCCCTTCCTCTCTGAAATCAATAAAAATGTTGTTTTTTTTTAAAGGAGAGGGAAAGATACCAGGGGCACAAGAAGGTGGCCATCTGCAAACCAAGCAGAGAGGCCTCAGAGAAACCAACCCTGCCAACTCCATGATTTTGGACTTTTGGACTCCATGGTGAGAAAATAATTTTCTGTTCTTTAAGCCACCCAGTCTGTGGCATATTGTTACAGCAACCTTAGCAAGTGGATAGAGGCAATGAGGAGGGGGTGGAGTGGAGTGGGGGTCAGGGGGAGTCCTAAAAGGGATGCTAGAAACAGATACTTACCGGACTATGGCCACTTTGATGGCCAGCCATGTGCTTGCTCATCTCTCTGGGTTCCTGAGAAAGGCTGAGCTCCAGGGCTGTTCACTTGTTCGCCTTCTTCCTCTTCTGGGGCCTGTCGGAGACCTTTAAGGGAGGAGTTGTTTTAGGGGGTTATTTTGGGGAAGAGTTCATGAAATCCAGTTGATGTCTTCATTCAGAGTGAACTTTCCCTACCAGTTGCAAGGATGTGATACCTTCCAGATAGAAGAGTTAAGACAGGTTTTTCTAGTCCATGAAGTCGTCCTTTGGTGCTTAAAATGGGCAGAGCACATAGCAGGTGCTCAGTCAGTATTTGTTGAATGAATGAATGAATGAATGAATGATAGACATCCTGACTTGTCTTTCAGGCGCACATGGTGATGTACATAGAATTGATATAACCAATAACTTTAAAGATGTCTTGTCTCAAGTTATTCCCTTACCTTCTACAGAAATCAGTGCTCAAGTGTTTTGACCAGGAAGGGGGGTTGAAGGGAATAGGACTTACTTTCTTTAATTAAAACAATAATTACCTGTCCTCGTGTTTGAGATCGAGTGAGCCTTACCTTATGGTGATTTAATTCATGTGGCTTGGTGAAGTGGCAAATGAACGAACAGCTGTTGCCTCCTCGGAACAGCTGTGTGTCCTGAAGCCATGTATGGATGCCAGGGCCAGGTTTGATGCCAGGAGTCGGCTTGGTGAACAGAGTTCTCGAATCAAGCAGAGGTGCAGCAGAGTGGTTTGACACTCAGAGCCTGAGAGACCTGCGTTCAAACCCTAGCCCCACCAGGTACTTTGGGCATATTTTTCACCTCTCTTAGCCTCCATTTTCCCATCTGTAAAGTGGGTATAATAATCATAGCACCACCTATTTCATTGGGTTGTTGTGAGGATTGAAAGAGAAAATGTAGCAAGTGTTTAGCCTGGCACTCAATAAATGCTGGTTATGGTCCTTGTTGACATATCAGGACTATTAAGCTTCCACTTAAGAAACAGAACAGGGACCTTGGACCAAACCCACTGGGAAAACAAGGGGATTCAGATTTCAGTGAGTTCAATATTCAAGGACATCATAGTTATTCCCAGGAAAATTCCCTCCATTCAGTAGACCCAGAGCAGGACAGCTCTCATCTCTCACATTTGTCCTGTTTCACCCTCTGGTACCTGAAAAGATGGGGTACTCCTTCTTCAGGGGTCTCCTAATTATTCACTTGATCCCTCTCCCATAAGGATACTTTTGTTGTAAGTGAAGAGGAAACAGCCGATGAATGTCCACAGCAGAGGAGGAAACAAACACACACTACCATCCCATAATTATCATCTCATCAACACTTTACCTGTAAAGGGTAAACCTCACTTAAATAAAACCTAATGTCTTGTTCTGCTATGAGTTCGGCTCTGGGCTAGGCTCCGCCCTTTGACACCGGCTTTGGCTATTCAGGACTGGTTTGGGGTCTTGTAGGCTGGGCTCTGGTCTTTGGGACTGGCATCAGCCTTTGGGACCAGATTGCCTCTTAGGCCGTGGCTGGGCCCTCCCAGGCTAGGTCCGTTAAAATCAATGGAGCCGGCCATGGGGAGCGGGTCCCCACAGACTGCCTTAGAGGAGAGGACCCTAAGTGAGCACACAGCCTGGGAGCCCGAGGGTGAAAGGGCTGCTGACTCTCCAGGGGGAGGTGCCTGTGGAAGTCTGGGACACACTGAGGCTGGCTCCTGGGGCTGCTGGAGGAGGGGGTGTTGCTTAGGGGCGAGGCTGGGCTTGAGAGAGAGGTTCCTCGCTTTGGGACTGGCTTCAGCTGTTCGGGTCTGGACTCACCTCTTTGGGGCTCGGCTTGGCCCTCCGTTCTGGGCGTCAGCATTCTGGGCTGGGCTACTCCCTTCTGAAAGAAACGTGATCACCTCTTTTACTTTCTGTGAAGAGTCTGCAGGGAAATCTTCATCTACTAGCTTGTTCTCCTCAAAATATGCCATGTCCAAAATAGCCTGTATGTAAAGTTCTAGTCCAGTGGTCGGCAAACTGCGGCTCGCAAGCCACATGTGGCTCACGAGCCTCGGTTTGCCTCTCTGTTGACTAAAGAGTTTGCCGACCACTGCTCTAGTAGATTTGATGGATTTGAACATTTTTTCTCTTCTCCACACAAGAGTTTCAGTTTTTCTAGAGCTGCAGAGGGCTGAATTAAAAAGTGACCGTCCTTGCCCCGGCCTCACTGAGTTGCTGTTTGTGGGCCTGAGCGAGGTCCCCCAGCTCCTCCACTCGCCTGGCCACACTGGAGCCTGGGCTGCCACGGCCACAACAGGCAGGCGGGCCCCTGGGCTGCTCCCCAGACCGGCTATAGCTCTTTGGGTCGGGCTCCACGCTGAGTGACTAGGTTCTGCAGTTTGGGTCTTGGTTGGCCTCTTTGGGGCTGGGCGAGCTATTCAGGTCTGGGGTTGGCTCTTCGGGGTCGGCTCCTCCTTGTAGGACTAGGTTTGGCTGTTAGGGTCCGGCGGGGGTGGGGTGGGTGGGGAGGGGGCGGGCGGGGAACCCCAAAACCTAATGCCTTGATTACTGGAATCACAAGAGATGGGGTTGATGAAATCTGCACTTCTGCTGTGAAAATTCAGACATGCTGTCCTTTTCTCAGGCAATAATCGCTTTATTAATGGCAATGGAGCTTAGTATAAGCAAGTGAGCCAAAAGACTTGAAATTATACTGAAGAGGGGGTAAATGAGGATAAACGCAGAGGGACCATTTGGCAGACCTGGAAAATGCACATGGCCTTGAACAGGTGACTCCATTTCTCGCTGTTGACTCAAATCAGTGGTTCTGAACTAGGGACAGTTCTGCCCCCAGGAGACATGTGGCCTGTCTGGAGACATTATTGGCTGTCAAAACTGAAGGGTGCTATTAGTCTCTAATTGGTAGGAGGTAGGGATGCCGCTTAACATCCTGCAACACACAGACAACAAAGAGTCATTGGGCCCAAGATGTCAATAGTGCGGAGGGTGAGAAAACCTCCCTCCACAGACCAGTTAGCATGCATGTGGTAGGAATCACAGAAAATCCAACTGGGAGCGATTTAAATCAGAGGGATTTTTATTACTCACTGGACAACAGGGGCAGAGCAGGTGCTGAGAAACTGTGGTGCACGGACCAACGAAGTCCTTGGCCTGTTTTTTGTCATAATTTTATTGGAACACCGCCATGCTCGCTCGTTAGTGCATTATCTCTGGCTGCCTTGGTGCTACAACAGCAGAGTTGATTGCAACAGAAATGGTATGGCCTGCAAAGCCTGAAAATATTACTCTCTGGCCCTTTAAAGGAATAAAACAACCAGCAAAGCAATTGCAGGTCATATGATAGTTGCATGTTTAGTTTTCTAAGAATCTGCCAAACTGTCTTCCAGGGTGGCTATACCATTCGTGTCACATTGCCACCAACAATGGATGAGTGACCTCAGTTTCCCGGAATCTTCTCCAGCATTCAGTGGTGCTGTCGCTGTTTTTTATTTCAGTCATTCTGACAGGTGTCTCAGGGTTTACTTTGCGTTTGCCTAATAGCTAGTGATGTTGACAGTCTTCACATGTGCTTATTTGTTATTTGCATATCTTCTTTGGTGAATACGCCTATTTTTGTAAATAAAGTTTTATTGGAACACAAGCACACCCATTGTTTTCTAGTATGTATCCTCTATGTTTGCTTTTACACTAACAGCGGAATTGAGCACTTCTGACAGAAACTGTATGGATTGAAAGTCTAAAATATCTACTATCTTGCCTTTGACAGGGACATTTTGCCAATCCCTGCCATAGACGAATTATGATTTAGTTCTTGAGACCGGGCACAAAGCATGCAAACAAAATCAGGGTGTTCTTGTCGAGGGAGAAGGAGCAAATGAGGTATCTGCTGCACTAGAGAAAGTCTAGTCTGCCAGTGGTGCTCAGAGATGTTCATTGTGGCATTGTTTGAAATACCCCAAAGTAGGAAAAAAACAAAAATATCATTCAAGAGCAGAGTGCATATATAAAATGTGGTATATTTGTACTATGGAATACTATCACAATTTTCAACCTTTTCTATCTCGTGGCGCACATAAACTAATTCTTAAAATTCTGCGGCACATCAAAAAATACTCTTTACCAATCTGATAAAATGCTATGATTTTCATACATTTACAAAAAGATAATAATTACCTGCTCATTTTGCTCCAAAGTGACCTTTTAAATCAGGATTTCTGGTTCCAAGCATTAACCAATTAGCTCTGGCCAGGTGGCTCATTCGATTGGAGTGTTGTCTCATGCACCAAAAAGGTTTCGGGTTCAATTCCTGGTCAGGACACATTCCTAGGTTTCATGTTCTATCCTGGTTGGGTGCATATGGGAGGCAACTGATTGATGTTATTCTCTCTCTCTCTGTCTCTCTCTCTCTCTCGTCTCTCTCTCCCCCTTCTCTCGCAAATTAAAAATAAAAAAATCTTTGAGTGAGGATAGAAAAAAGAATTAACCAATCAGACATAACCTTATTACGCAATGTGACCAATAAGATGCAACTCTTATTATATGACACATATGTATGGCTCAAGACAGAGCATTTACATAAGATAGCTATTGTTATGTTGGCTGTTGTCATTTTTTAACTTGACAATTTAAGAGAAAAGAGGTCAGTGTTGCATATTTTAAAAATTCTTGCAGCACACTGGTTGAAAATTACTGGATACTGTAAGGAATTGCAGGGCATGAATTAGATTCATAAAGAGATATATTTTTAAAACATAATCTTGCCTTGGCCAGTGTGTTAGCGAGGTATATATATATTTTCTTCATCCATTTACTTTTAATCTATATGTGTGCTTATATTTATTTATTTATTTATTTATTTTGTAAAAAATATATATTTTATTGATTTCTTTACAGAGCAGAAGGGAGAGGGATAGAAAGTCAGAAACATCAATGAGAGAGAGACATCGATCAGCTGCCTCTTGCACGCCCCCTACTGGGGATGTGCCCGCAGCCAAGGTACATGCCCTTGCTGGAATCGAACCCGGGACCCTTCAGTCCGCAGTCCGACGCTCTATCCACTGAGCCAAACCGGTTTTGGCATGTGTGCTTATATTTAAAGTGGACAACATATATTTGGGTCTTGTTTTTTGATTCACTCTGACAAACTCTGTCTTTTAATTTGGCGCATTTGACCGCTGATGTTGAAAGTGATTATTGATAGAGTTGGATCAATATCTATGGGATGTGTTACTATTTTCTATTTGTTGCCCTTGTTCTTTGTTCCTATTTCATGTATGCACTCTTTTTCTGTCTTTTGTGGTTCTAATAGATTATGTTTCCATTTTATCTTCTTTTTTTAACATATCAGTTATACTTGTATTAAAACTTTTTTTAGTGGTTGCCTTCGCTTTTGCAATATACATTTACAACTAATCTAAGTCCACTTTCAAATAACAGTATACAACTTAGCTGGTAGTGTGAGCACCTTATAATAATAAAATAATCCTAGTTCCTCCCTCCCTCCCAACACACACACACACACACACACACACACACACACACACACACACGTAGGATATACTATTGAATACATTGAATACATTGTTACTATTGTTTTTGAATAATTGATAACAATGGCGCTGGTTCCAGGGACTGTCTATATTCATCTGTCTGTTCTTCCAATCCTGGCAGGAGTGGTTTGCCCAGTTTCCTCAACTCTCTTACAGATTCCAGAAGAGCTGTTGATTTTTCAGTCAGTTCCACTTTTTATTTGTTAGGACGGAGTGGAGACTTCCAAGCTCCTTACCTGGAGAACCAGAAGTCAATTTAAGAATCTTAACCCAGTCTGGAGAAGGAGGAAGGCAGGGAGGGCTTCTTGAAGGTGACCTCTAAATAAAACCAAGCAGGAGTTAGGTGGGTACAGGTGGGTACAAGATTCAAGGAAGAGAGAGCATGCTGAGGTGGAAAACTATAAGAGGTGGAGATGATTAGAGCTTAGATGTGAGGACGGCAAGTGTTGAGAGATCAGGCTATAGAGCTGGGCTAGAGACAGATTTCAGGTTTACATGGCATTGACCTTGAAGAACTCTTGTGAAAATAGCATTGAGGTTCACAACACTGACACATCTCCAAAGAACTCGGGCACATTACAGGCATCCCTGACTTCATCCTCACGGCGGCTCCTGTGATGTCCGTCTGCAAAGTGCTTGACATAATTCTGCGTGGCTTAGGGCACTTTGCTGCTATTAAGTGCCCATATAAATGGCAACGTATTGGCTCCAATGTTTGATTTCCTATTTTTCTTTCCATTTGTGTGTCACCTGTAATTAGAGTTCCAAAGTGCTCAGTGCACCAAAGTGCTCAGAGTGATTTTTCTATTGAAACAGAAGGAAGAAGAGACACTTTGCAGATTGCAAAGTGGAAAAGACCAAGCAGCTCTCTCTGTCTCCTGCGTGGGCACATGTGTTGATTTATGAGACCTACAACGACACCCCTCACTTTTTTCTTAGAGGAGTGGATTCACCTGCAGTTCTGCCTCTCTTTATTACTGGCAGCCTCACCAGCAACACATATTTATTGAACATCTATTACGTGTGGACACAAACTCAGAAATACCTCTGCCCGATCTTAGCTCCATCATTTGGGGATTAAGTTGTTCATTCATTCTTTTAACCAACTATATTGAGCACATCCTAGCAACCAGGCTTTGTGCTAGGGGCTGAGAACACAGGATGAACATGGCTTGCCTGTGGAGGTTCCATTTCAGCTGAGAGCTGAAGGATGAAGGGGGCAGCAGCATTGAGGAATCGTTCGGGGAAAGTGTTCTAGGAAGAGGGAAGTGCGTGCAACGGCCCTGAGATGGAAAAGGGCTTTGCTTCTTAAGACCACAGATCGGTTTGAACTGAGGGTGTGAAGAACACACTGAAACCTCACACACAGCTGGTGGGCAGGCCCAGTGGCACAGCCCCGTTGAACAAACGGGATGGCAGTTCTTCAGATCATTAAACGTGATTAAATATGATTTAACTCACAGCTTTCTCCTGCCCTGGTGTTTGCCACACATTAGTGGTCCCCAATGAAGTGTGACTCTCCAGTCTTGCTCACCAGAGCTAAGGGGGTATCCCAATGTAGGTTGAAGGGAGTTTTGTCCTAACTCATGGATTGTTCAAGAAAGGACTCCTGTTGGGTTTGAAGGCTAATGAATGCAACGTAGGCTTTTTTGTTGTGGTTGTTAATCCTCACCTGAGGATTTTTTCCATTGACTTTTTTAGAAAGAGAGAGAGAGACAGGTTATCAATGTCAAGAGAGATACATGGATTGGTTGCCTCTCCCGTGCACCCCCACTGTGCCTGGGGGTCCAGGATCAACCGCAACCCAAGTATGTGCCCTTGGCTGGGATTAGAACCTGTGGCCATTTGGTGAGCAGGCTGATGCTCTAACCACCAACCTACACCAGCCAGGGCACTGCTCATGCTTTTAATAAAAATGCTTTTCTTTTAAAAAGTGGAATTTGTTGCTAACAATAAAAATAAAAATAAAGATACTGAATTTTAGAAGATCTGGACTAAGATCCAAGAGTTGGGTGGAGCTGAGTGTTGGTTTCCCACTCCAGATGGGCAACCAGGAACCACAATCCACAGCTGGCCCACTTGCCTCATTTTTGTCTCCTGGAGTCCCCTGTAGGCATTTGGGTCCGTGCCCACAGTAGGCTCCTGCAGTAGGCTGATTAATGGCCTAAATAGCCAGGTCTTAATCCCTGGAACCTGTGGATGTTATCTTAAAATAAATGATCAAAAGGCTTTTGCAAGTGTGACTAAGTGAAGGATCATGACGTGTTGCAAGTATCGTAAATTATCCAGGTGGGCCCAATGTCAGAAGCAGCCTTTTAGGCTGGCGACAGAGGGAGATGTGAAGAGAGAGATCTGAGATGGTTTGGTGATGACTGACATCCTTCTTTTTTATTTTATTTTTTTAAATATATATTTTATTGATTTTTTTACAGAGAGGAATAGAGAGTTAGAAACACCGATCAGCTGCCTCCTGCACACCTCCCACTGGGGATGTGCCTGCAACTAAGGTACATGCCCTTGACTGGAATCGAACCTGGGACCTTTGAGTCCGCAGGCTGATGCTCTATCCACTGAGCCAAACAGGTGAGGGCGACTGACATCCTTCTTAAAGTTAATCCCTCCGTCCACACTTCTGGCCTTATTTTATTATCTTGTTTTATTTTTTTGTACCACTTACTACTAACTCAAGCGTTCATATTCACTAGTTGGATGAGTTAAACGTGATGCCCACCCCCTTGAATGAAAACCCCAAGATGGGAGGGATTTTTTTTGGGGGGGGGTGGGTAGGGTTGGAGGAGCAGATTTAAATGCTGAATTCTTAGCGCCTGGCATATAATAGTTGTTCAATGGATGTCTGAATGAAGAAACGGTGCTTGACGCAAAGTCTGCGCTTGGCAAAAACCACAAGCGGGAAAGTGGACAAGCATCAGGTTCCTGGCACTGACCCTGGCCTGGGGCGCCTCAACCCGTTGCAGGTGACAGCTTGAGGGACGCGGCGGGGGCGGGGCCGCGTATCCGGAACCCGAGTGCAGCCGACTTCGGTTTCCGGCCGCGGCGGACACTTCCGGCGGAGGGACTGTCCGGTGGAACCCGGCACCGCCGAGGACGACACGGAGGGCCGGCGGCGAGGGCCATGGACAACCACAGCCTGGACGAGTTCCGCCGGCGCTGGCAGGAGGAGCTGGCGCAGGCCCAGGCGCTGAGGAAGCGGCGGCGGCCCGAGGCTGCGGAGCGGCGGGGACGGCGGCCCGAGGTGGCCCCCGGGCGCGGCGAGCAGGCCTCGGGGTACCTGGCGCTGGCGCAGGACCTTTTGGAGGGCGCGAGCCGGCCCCCGGCGGCGCGGGCGACCAGGGCCGAGAGGCAGGACGCGGCGAGCCGTTCCCGCTCCCCGCCAGCCCGTGACGGGGGCGGGGGCGCTGAGCAGCTGGTGGACCAGCTCATCCGAGACCTGGTGAGTGGCCGTCGCCGCCTGCCGAGGCCAGCCCCCGGCCCCACCCCCAGTGCAACCTCCCAGTGAGTTGGAAAGTGTGTGTCTCCAACGTGGGGAGGAAAACGAGTGAGGTTACACGCGCCTTTGTGCGTGCAGAGTATCTCCGTAAGCAGTGGTTCCCAACTGGGCCACTTTGTCCCCCGTTTGGCAGTGTTTGCAGACAGTTGTGGATGCCAAACGGGAGTATGGAAGGGCGTTGCTGCGGGCAGAGGCCAGGGATGCTCATGAACACCCCACAACGCCCCGAATTATCTGGCCCAAAATGTCAGTAAAGCATAAGACCGAGAAATCTTGCTTAGAGGTCCCTAAACTTTTAACAAGGTCGCCTTTAGGGAAGAGGACCAGGACATGGATAGGAAGGGGTTTTGACTGGTCTCTAAATGCTGTTTGTACTATTCAAGCTTTTCTAACTGCACATGTATTACTTCGACAATAATGAAAGCAGGAAAAAGGAAGAATCCTTCAGGGACAATCATTAGTGTGGAGACTTTTATCACTTTGGGGCATGGATCTCTGTGAAACTGGAGGAAGGTAGGGAGCCTTATGTACCCTTCTCCCTCCCAGAAAGTCCCCTTCACAGAGCTGGGATAAACAGGATCACCTGAAAACATATCCATGGTTAAGAGAAAAGACAGCAGGTTTTAATGGTGCTTTGAAAGCGAGGCTCTGCCGCTTCCCGTTGGCAGTGGGTCTGTTATTGGCAAGTTGATTTGATGAATGATGGCTTAATGTTTCACATGTTATGTAGTTATATTCAAATACTATTAATAGCTGTGAGTTTTCACCAGGTCCTGTGCTCTGCTTGATCTCTAAGGCTAGAAGTAACCTTTTTTTGGCGTATGTTACTGACCTCATGTAATGTGACAGTTCTGACACGGAAGCGCACGCTGGCGTCACACCGGCTGCTGTAGGGAACGGGCCTCACTGAGGTCTGACGGACACAAAAAGAAAACCAGTGCCTCGGGAAAGAGGCTTAGCCCCCGATGAGGTGCTCAGGTCAGCCCAGGTCTATGCAGAAGTCATTGCCATGGAAGTACATAGATTTGTAGGCTGAGGCAAGACCAGCCCATGGGAGCAGAAATAAACTGGAAAGCGGGTTTTTGGGACAAAGGCAAACTCGTGGCCTCACAACTGAAATCCTCGCCACTGAGCGTGACAGTGTCTTCGGGCTGCATGCACAAGCCGTGGCGGCAGCAGAGTTAGTCTTTTAAAATGAAGGGAACTCGGAGAGGGTTTTCTGCACATGGCCCAGGCATACCCCGCTGGTGATGCCAGGGATGGCGTTCAGGTGCAGGTCTGTCTGCTCTACATTTCACCAGGTGGGAGTTTCCCAAACTTGACTTGGTATAAGAATCACCTTAGGCCAGTGGTTGACAAACTCTTAAGTCAACAGGGCCAAATATCAACAGTACGATTGAAATTTCTTTTGAGAGCCAAATTTTTAAAACTTAAACTTCTTCCTAATGCCACTTCTTCAAAATAGACTCGCCCAGGCCGTGGTATTTTGTGGAAGAGCCACACTCAAGGGGCCAAAGAGCTGCATGTGGCTTGCGAGCCGCAGTTTTCGGACTACGGCCTTAGGCTTTATTAGAGTCCGGGTTCTGCAGACCGTCCATTCTCAGAGGGAAGGTGGGGGTGGGAAGAGATCAACCAAAGAATTGTATGCATAACCCATGCACACAGACAGTAGGGTGGTGAAGGCCTGGGATGGGGACAGCGGTGGGCTAGAAGGGGTCATTGGGGGAAAGAGGGGACATATGTAATACTTTCAACAATAAAGATTAAAAACAAAATCTGGGTTCTGGCTCCTCCCCAGACCTGCTGCCTCTCAGTGAGCAGAGAAGGGGCCCAGAAATCGGCTGGTTGGGATGATCAGACAAGTTTTGAGATATTCTCTGCCGTACAGCTTCTTTGGTTTGAGGTCCTGATTCTCAAGGCTTTCCAGCTCTAACACTAGTGAGGGGTAGGCACTGATATAAAACATAGCGGCATCCTAACAGAAGTATTCTAGAAATGGGAGGGGCTTCCCTACTGGAGGATGCAAGGGCACATGAGAAGCTAAGTTTCATGGGTAGCTTCTGAAAGCCCTGGAGCCGGGGCGTGAGCTCTGCTCTCCTGAGTCACCAGTCAGGTCCTGCGAGCCTCTGCCGTGTAGTGCACAGCTGCGAGCAGCAGCCAGCCTTTGGGGTGCCTCTAATTTTATTGTTAGTATTTTGCAATCAACAGTGACACTGCTGTAAATAAAGTAATACAGGCAGTCCTCGGGTTATATCAGAGTCGACTTACGTTGTTTCGTGGTTACGTCGCCATCTCCCATTTACAGTATTTATTTTTAAAAAAAAAGTTCCGTCATTTTGATGTATGTACATATGTGCTTTATGTTTTTAAAAATTATTTATTTACCACAAGTAAAGGTCAGGAACTGTTATCTTTCTTTTACATTTTTTTTTACTGTTTCACCATGACTGCTGTGTCTATGCTCCATGTGCGTGACATAGGTGCTTATGTAGGTGGGTTCCGATTTACAGCGAAAAGCAAGTTATGTCGCGCTGTAGGACCGGATCTCGTCATAACCTGAGGACTGCCTGTAATTCCTTGTTGGTGCTTACATACTGTCTCCTTGGTACTGTCTCAAAGGTCTAGAGACATCATTATCTTCTTGCACTCTCCCAATAACCCTCTTCAGTGGCTATTGTTAGTCCCATTTGACAGATGAGCTTGAGGAAGGTAATTGATTATTAAAAAAAAATCTTTATAGTTTAAAGTATTACACGAGTCTCCTTTTCCCCCGCTTTGACCTCTCCCCTGCCACCCCTTCCTCGAAGCACAAGCCCTCACCCCCTACTGTCTGTGTCCATTGGTTTTGCTCATACGCATACATACGGGTCCTTTGTTGATCTCTTACCCCCTCACCGCCCGCCTTCCCTCATAGGTTGTGCAGTCTGCGTCTATGTCTCTGGTTCTGTATGTGTACGTCAGTTTATGTTGTTCATTATATTCCACAAATGAGCGAGGTCATGTGATACGGTAATTGATTTTTTAAAAGGGTAGTAAACGTAATATTTTAAGTCTGAGAAAGGATGGTAACCTTTATAGAAAAGGCTTTGGTTCGTAGTTCATTGGTCGTAAGGCCCAAAGCCCACAGAGATCTGCCTGGTGATACAGAGGAATAAAGTAGTCTAGGTGTTGCTGATTGTGCCCTCTTCCCCTAATTCATCAGATGGTGGTTTGTGAGGCCTCTTTCCCAGATTCCAGCCATACTTCTGTGATGATTTGTTTCATAATGGCTGCCGTTCTTTTTATCACATTACATATTGTACTGTAGAGTTTGTCTTTCTGATATCCCTAAATTAGGGAAAATACTGAATCATTTTTCTTGAAGCATTGCCATCCTCTTGGTCTTCTTGTTCCACTTTTTAACATTTTTTTAAAGTCAAACCCTTTATTGAGGTGTATGGATCATAAATGTACAGCTTGGTGAATTTCCAAGAGTATATATCCATGCAAACAGCACCCAGGTTACAGAACAGTATTACCAACTTGTCAGAACCCCACGGTGCTCCTTCACAACTAGGCATGTCCCCAAGGGAACCACCACGCAGCTCCTAACACCTGCTTTTAGTTTTGCCTGTTTTTGAACTAGAAGTAGAATCACGCAGCATGTATGTTCTGTGTCCAGGTTCTCATGCACAGTATCATGTATGACATTTGTCCCTATGGATATGCCACATTTTACTCTACTGTTGATAACTAGTTTATTAGTAGCCAGTTTGAGACTCTCAGGAATAGTGCTACATCTTTTGGAATGTATACTCATTTTTCTTGGGTTTAACCCTGGTTGTGCAATTCCTGGGTCATGAAAGATGCATATGTTCAGTGTTAGTAGATGTTGACCAACAATTCTCCAAAGTGATTGTGCTGGTTTCCTCACTCGTGACAGTAACTCAGGTATGTGGACCATAGTATTTCATGTTGTCTTTGACATAAATATAACAACAGCTAACGGAGACTACACCACTTGACTCTAACATGGGCAAAATAATAGTGACAAACTGGGAAATTCATGCTATGGCTTGGGTAAAGGTGGAGCCACTGCCCATGTCAACTAATTGTTGCCATGTAGGAATTTGGGCCCAATGTTGCAGTCTTAAGATTTTTGTTTTTAAATTAGGAATATTTACTTTAATGTGGACTCTGTCTTTTTTGCTTGCTTGCGCGCGCACACACACACACACACACACACACAAAACTTTGGCTTAACACTGTTTAGCTCACCCTATTGCAGAGTGTCAGTGTGGGCTGGGCATGGATGGGCTTACTCATGTCTGAGGTGATCTGCTGCTCACTTTGCTAGCTGTTGGCTCTGTGTGTGTTTGTGGTGTGTGTCTCATTATTCAGCAGGTTAGACCTGAGTGGGCCTTTTCATAGTTACGAGAGCCGAAGGACGGCAAGCCCCAGTGCTTTTGAAGTCCCCACCTAGGTCATGTTTATTATCGTCACATTGGCCAAAGCAAGCCATGGGGCCATGCCTGGAGTCATTGTAGAGGTAGTCCAAATGCCTGCAGATAGGAAGCATGAACAGAGTAGGGGTCATTAAACCAACAGCATACCACAAACTCTTCCCATTTTTTATTGCTGGTAACTAATTCTCCTATATAATAAAAGCCTAATATGCTAAGTGTCCGGTCATCCAGTAGGCTGTTCAATCAAAGCGTTATATGCTAATGATATGCTAAGGCCACTCAACTGCTTGCTATGATGTGCACCGACCACCAGGGGGCAGACACTCCAACTGGTTGGTTAGCTTGCTGCTGGGGTCCAGCCGATCAGAACTGAATGAAACAGACTGGACATGACCTGGAGCCCTCCCGCAGTCCTTCCTGGGCCAATTGTGCACCAGTGTGGTCCCTCGGCCTGGCCTATGCTCTTACAATCTGGGATCCCTAGGGGATGTCAGAGAGCCAGTTTTGGCCTGATGGCAGAATGACCGGTTCCTATGACTTGCACTGACCACCAGGAGGCAGACATTTAATGCAGGAGCTGCCTCCTGGTGGTCATTGCGCTCCCATGGGGAGTGCTGCTCCGCCAGTAGCCGAGCTCACGGCTGGCAAGAGCACTGGGGACTCCCGGACTGCAAGAGGATGGAGACTGGGCTGAGGGATGCCGCCAAGTGCAAGAATTTCATGCACCAGGCCTCTAGTTTAAAAATAACTGTTTAAACACACTGCAGGTGCAACAAAAGTTGTCTGTGGGCTAGATAGATCTGCTTCAGTCACGAACCTGTAGTCTTTTTGCCTTGTGTCTTCCCAAGAATCTTTGCTTGATTCACAGGTAACTCCTGAGAAGGATGATTTATTTTTATTTGGGAACTCCCCAGAAACTCACAGGCCAATCCACTTGACATGAAAGGCAAATAAAAATCTGATACTATCTCATAGCATACCTCCCTCTCTTTCCCCTCAGTTTTTGGTGCGCTCTGTTATGTTGATGCATTTTTGTGTGCTTTTGGTGCAGTCTCTTCCACTCAAGTCTCAGTGTTATCACTACAGTGAGAACAACTGCTATGTTAGCCGTCTGGAGTTGAGTTGCCTTTGGCTGGTAAATGGGCAGTACTGCTTCAGAGATTCATGGGGCCGGGTGAGGGACAGATCCTTGATGGACAAGCACAGCTGATATGAAAACTTAGAAATGATTCTCCTTGAGCCTTGTCTTCTCTTGTGAAGCTTTTCAGAATAGCACTTAGAAGTCATTTCATTTTGCGTAGCGAGTTGGGAATACCTAAATTGTCTTCTTGGTATATGGTTAAACTAGTGAAAGAAATGATGCATGCGGTACTCACTTTCTCTCGTCTTCCATTTTCCTCTCTCCATGAGCTCAGGCTTCTGGAAGGTAGTGAAGACACTTGAGTCTAATTATAAGTAGCTGCTTGTTGCTTGCACTGTGGTGGTTGTGATTTCCAGTTGCTTGGTCCCATTTTTATTTAGGTGGTGTATCTGGTCTCTGGCCTGTAAGCAACCAGCACCCAATTCACAGTGACTTAAAAGCCGAAACCGGAATCTATTGATTCATGTAACTGAAAATTCCAGGCGGTGGTGCTTGTTCTGGGTGCTTAGATAATGTAACCAGGGATGTCTCCATCTCTTGGTCCTGCTTTCCTTTTATTGGCTTTATTCAAAGGCTGCCTTTTCTCTCTTTTGGATAAAATGGCTACCAGCAACTGCAGTCTTCCATTGTCAGATTGGCAACCCAGGGGAAAGAAAGCATCTGTTATGATTTTATGCAGCAGATCATGAACTTTAGTTCCATTTGGTCCATATCAGGTCATGTGTCCATCCTTGAGCCAATCACTGGCTCAAATTGGCCAAGCTTGTGTTCCCTGCCTGTTCCTGAATATAAGGGTGGGGTCAGCCCCATCTAAACCATGTTGACCAAGAGTGAGAGTGGGGTGATTTCCTAAAAGAAAAGAAGAGAGAATGGGTATTGGGCAGTGGATACAAGAGATGCCCACTTTAAGTGGGTGTTTGAAGCAGTACTAGAGTATGGGAATGTATGTGTTTTCTGTTCATCCAGCATACGTACATGTATCGATCGACTGCGTCCTGGGGAATTGGCAGTAAACAGAATAGATACTTCCTGAGCTCAGAAGCCTATTCTTGCTTCTTTTAACTAAAAGGATGCAGGATAATTCTGGGCTCTAGAAGCAGTGTGGGCTCTAGTCAGGCAGACATGAGTTCAAATTCAGCCTCTGCTGCTGACAAGCTGTTTGGCCTTGGGCAAATGAGCTCCCTCTGCTCTATGAGGATGATGCCAGTATGTAACGATCTTGTCCGAGGTAATGAATAAGACATGGGACATCTGTAGCACCAAGCCTGGTGTACAGTAAGCAGCCAGTACATTTATTCTGGTGCTGTGATTATCATTAGTATTTTAGAAGTGTTCATCATTTCACTTCCTCTTTGCTAAGAGTTATCACTGATAAACCCCTGGTTCCCTGCCTCTTGGATTGGGAATTCCTGGAGGGCAGGGTCTGTTGTCTTACTCTTGTGTTTCTACTAGTGGCACTTAGTGCAATAGGGACATTTGTTGAGTTGAAATAAGAATTGTTGCTTCCTATAACAACCTTATGAAGAGGCTTGATGGGTCTTGAGGACATTCAAAGCATTCTTGAAGGTAAGATTTAAATTTTCTAGCCTGATAAATGTTTAATACTACTGGCCTATATTTATTGCTCACTAGGCCAATATTTAATTCATCATCAGCCCACGTCTGTGTTTTCAACAAATCATTTGGCTGACTTAACTTCTGTTTTTAAATTAGAAACAAGACTTTCTAGTGTGAAATGAGAAGACAAATGAAATCAAATGTGAACTCGTGAATTTTACCTGGAAAGACTTCCTTTCCTCTGCTATTCTTTGCCTTGCGTGTAAGGCTCAACTTGAGTTCTCTCTCCTGTGGTAACTTTTTCCTGATTCTTCTAGCCCAAAGTTCTCTTTCTTCTCGCTTTCCCTCAACTAAAAGGTTCTGTGGTAAGTGCCATTTTTTAAAAAAATTCTTCTTCTTCTGTGAATGAGCAGGAGTTTCTACTGAGGTACATTTTTTCCCTTCTCTTTTAAACACACACATACGCGCGCGCGCACACACACACACACACATATTTATTGATTTCAGAGAAGAAGGGTAAGGGAGAGAGAATCATTGATTGGCTGCCTCCTGCCCATTGGAGATCGAACCTCAACCCAGGCATGTGCTCTTGACTGGAATCGAACTGGGACCCTTCAGTCCGCAGGCTGATGCTCTATCCACTGAGCCAAACCAGCTAGGGCTACTGAGGTACATTTTGAAATAGACTCTAGATCCTAGAACAACTTGTAACTTAGGTCATCTCTTTGTTGGACGTGTCTGCTGCTTAAAGCAGTTGGGGCTTCATTCATTTATTCCATAAATATTCACTAAGTGGCTTCTTAGTACCAGGCACTCCTGTAGGTACTGAGAATATAACAGTAAACAGGACGGGGATGGGGGATCTGTACCCTTATAGAACTTGCATTTTAGGGAAGAGGAGAAGACAGAATGAACAAAAAATTGTCAGGTATTAAATGGTCTGGAGAAAAATTAAGCAGGTAGAAGGGATGTAGTTGTATGTGTTTGGAAAGAGCTGTAATTTTAAATAGTTACAGCATTTCAGGGAAGAGGAGAGAGCAAACATTCAGAGACTTGGGAAGGGGATTCTAGGCCCAGAACATAAGTGCCAGGATTCTCTGGTGGCCAGGGCCCGCTAGCTTCATGGGTCTGTGCAACCGGTATGATCACAGGGGGTCCCAGGCTCAGAAGGGGCCTGTGCTTGGTTTAATGCTAGAAATTATCGTTTTTAAACAAGGGACCCCACATTTAAAAAAAAAATTATTGATTTTTTACAGAGAGGAAGGGGGAGGGATAGAGAGTTAGAAACATCGATGAGAGAAAAACATCCATCAGTTGCCTCCTCCTGCACACCTCCCACCGGGGATGTGCCCCCAACCAAGTTATATGCCCATGACCAGAATCAAACCTGGGACCTCTCAGTCCGCAGACTGACACTCTATCCACTGAGCCAAACCAGTTAGAGCACGGGGCCCTACATTTTTGTTTCACAGTGGTCTCCACAAGTTATGTAGTCCATCCTGTTGGTAGGAATATGCTTGGAGAGTTTAGGATCCTGACATGAGTGATATTTATTTGCATGGAATTAAACCCTGGATTCCCAAGGTCCCATCTCCCTCCGTCCCGCCATGAAAGAGTCCATCCAGTCTTGTCTTCAGCAGAGCTAGAATTAGGCCACTGCCCAGAGCCTCTGCTCCGTATGAAAGCACAGTCCAATCCAGCATCTGGCCAGTTTCAGTTGTGTTCCCAGTTGTAGTCCATTGCGTGTGGGATCTGCATGGCTATGGGACCTGCAGCTGCTTAAGGCCACATGGTGGGCTAGCACCCGGATGAATGTGGCTCAAGGAGCAAGCAAGAAACAGAAGCACAAGAGCAAACAAGCAAGGAAGTGCAAAGGAGGGCAAGGCGCAAGAGAGTGAGAACTCTTTGTCTCGGGCTTATAACCAGGAGCTTAACCAACTCCCGCTTCAGGATTTCGTGCGCTTACAGTGGCCCTGCCCTCCAGCCAGTTATCCTCCCCACCCCCCCACCCCCTTAGACTTACACGCAAGCACCCGACATCACCCGACTTCACTGTGCATGTGCCCATCTTCCCTTTTCATCCCTTTCCCCAGTGATTTGCAGGGAATGGGCCCATGGTTCCTTGTGGGGTGCAAAGCTGCAGCTTCCTGGAGTTGCCCAGTTGACTGACCATGTTTACAATGTCTGGCCTTCCCTTTGCTCTCTTCCTGTGACTATTAATAACTAGCTAATTAACAACAGTAACATTCAAAAGTATAGAACAAAGAAAAAATTCTCTTAATGTCATTGCTCAGAAGCTCCTGCTTTGTGTGAGAAACACAAATTTTGAGACAAATTTGGGATATAAATAAATGAATGCCTATTTATCTTGACAGTGTATCAGCCCCCTCCGCCCTCCCCACCTGAGTTTTTCTTTAAAGGAGACACGGGTGAAACTGGAACTCATCCACTCCTGATTGAGATCGTGTGGGTCTTCTCCACTCAGCTTTTGCAGTGTGTGGAAAGTTGAGATAAATTCCTTTAGAAACAGTCTCCTTTCAGTCACAGATTTAGCAGAAATGTTGTTATATATCTATTGTTTGAACTCAGTTGCTTGTCTCAGTTTCTTAAAACACCACCTAGAGAGAGCTTTAGTGTTCTATTTGCCCTGGAGATATACATTGGGAACAAAACTGAAGTCCGTTTCTTCACTTTTTACTGATTTGGCTCTTAGTAATTATCCCTTCTTCTGCTAAACAAGAGAAGACATATTAAATTTCTAACAGTAAGGCACAAAACCAATCCATTTACAGAATTAGTCTTACATTAGCACATAGGAGTACAAATCAGCCTCCCTGGGGATGGATCCATTTGCAATTTCTCTTAGCATTTTTGGAGTAAGTCCAGTAGACTTTGGGAAAATCGAGTATTCACTGACTTTGAATTAACAAAGTAACTTGACCCCTCTGTGTTTTTTTTTTGGGGGGGGGGCTTGGTTGAGAAAGTATTGATTTTTATATCTGTCTATAATTTAGGGTTATGGTTCTCAACTTTTAGTGTGCATGAGGCTCCCTGAGGAAGAGATGCTTGAGCCCACCCTTGGAAATTGGCGGCAGCAGGTCTGAGAGACTGGGGGCATTTTTTTAATGCCACAGATAGTTTTGATGAGTAATACAGGACAGGAGTCATCAATAGAGGTAGAGAATCAATATCTGAGCCATTAACTAATCAAAAGTCAGATTGTATGTTACCAAAAAGATGTTTTTCTTTAAATTTGAAGGAATGTTAATATTTTGATTTTATTGCTTATCTGGATCATAAATTGGGCCATTCTTATGTTGCGTGGGCTCTTACTGCGAAATTATTATTCTCCCTAAACATTTTAGTCATATTGGCAGTCTTACTGTGTGACCAAGTTTCCCTACATTAATATTCCCAGTGTCTTTAATCTCTTTCTTCTTGGAATATATTCTTTCTTAAATTCAGTTTATCCATTTCCATGTTTTAAGTCAGTATAGATACAGACTTAGTCAATATGTTCCATCACTTTTCGATGGCTGTGTGTTTCAGAAAGGCCTAGGTGGAAGTCTGATAGTACTTTCTAGTTTACAGAGTATTTCTCTGCACATTAGTAGCAAGTAACATTCTTTCCTTATATTTATGAACTGTGGGAAGACCAAGCCAGAACTTAAGACATTAAGCTGCTGCTCTTAGGGTGAAGGTGGTTACAGGGCTACAGCCTCTGTCCAGGATGTGGCCCCCATTTCTTGTCAAATTATGGTTCCTATAAAGAGTTGCATTTTCAACCACAAGGTCAAACATGCTTATAACTCATTCCTTAGTAAGGTATTTCCCAAGTGATAACGTTACTAATAATAACAAAGTGAATGATTTGCTTCACCTTGAAGCTACTCTAGTTTTTGTTTGTTTTGGTATAATAGGACCACTCTGGTTTACCTATATTCCATTATGTCTCCTCCAGTAGAGGAGAGGGAAGTAGGTTACCTAATGTTACCAAAGTTGTGCATAAGATCCCTTGGGAATGTGTGGAACACAGGACTATCATGGATGTGTCTGTCACTTTAGAAAAAAAGGTTGAAACAGGCTCTGAGAAGGAGATTTGCATGTAGATGGGTTAGTGGGTTGGGCTTTCTGAGAGGTCCAGGAGACCAGGCTTGTGTATTGTAAGATTGGCAAGTCACTGGATGTAGACCACCCTCCAGAAGGGGATGCAACCTTAGATGAAGCATCTTGTTTGGCCAATGGCAGTGCCTAAGAAGGGACTCAGCTGCAAGCCAGCAGCAGGCAGCATTCTGGGCATTTGGGGGGATGAGTGTTGTGGGCCCAGAGAGACAATATGAGTGATCCACTGCGGCATTCTCTACAGGAGCCACTGGTAGGCTGTCTTGCCAAAAAGATTCCAAGCGCACAACATGAAACTTCAGCATTTGTTCTCCTGACCTTGTGGGTCTCTCTGTTTCTTAAGCCACAGACCTTCCTTTGGTATGTTGTTTCCCCCTTTTTCCCCGCCATTCCCCAGCCAGTATACCAACAGGGTAGGTTGTTTACATGAAAGTCTGGGACTTGATCTCTTTGGGTTGATCATCATTTTGGAGTTTAGATATAATTCTAAGAGCCCAGTGACTTTTTTAAAAAGTTTCATTTTGTAATGTTGGTATTGACATTAATTAAATTTTAATTAATGTTTCAAAACAATTGTTGCCCTTCAGAACTTATAAATGACCAAGAACTATCACAATTGGTGCATTAACAGTGTGACGAGCCTGGTGTAGCTGATCTTTCACTGTGTATAACCTTTTAAAATTGATGATTCTTTTTAAAAAGCCTCCTCAGAAAAGACCTGTTGTGTGGACATAAACAGTGTTCAGACTACTGGGTTACTTAGCCCCTGCTACACCACCCCCTTTCCGTTGTCACCACCTATTCGCTGCTTATAGTACGACAGGGGAGACAACTTTCTGTGTAAACAACAAAGTGGTAGGGAGTATTATGGGATGTGGACCTAATAACACATATTTGTTGATGGTAAAAGGAGTTGGAGTGTCACTCAAAGAAAAAAAAATGGCAATATTAACATCCCATTATTGTGTGCTTAGCCCTGGTACTTACTTGTACCAAGCCCTTTCCATGTAATCTTCTTCTTCTTTTTTTAATCCTCATCCAAAGATATGTTTTCCCATTGATTTTTAGAGAGAATGGGAGGGGGGGGGGAAGAGAGAGAGAGAGAGAGAGCGCGAGCGAGCTGGGAGCCTGCAACCAAGGTATGTGCCCTTGATCAGAATTGAACCTGGGGCCCTTCAGTCCGAAGGCTGACACTCTATCCACTGAGCCAAACCGGCTAGGGCTCATTTTATTCTTAATAACACACCTCTTCGCAGGTAGTTATACGCTGTTTTGCTGATGAGGAAACGGAGGCTCAGATGCATTTAGCCTGGTCTCATGGCCAGTCAGGAGGAAGAGCCAGGGTTATCCATCAGTTTGAATCTTTGTTCTAAACTTCCATGCTGTGCTGTCTCCCAGAGATCTCGGTGGTTGGGATCAAGGAAGATGGTGGCGGGGTTGAGAATGCTAAGGTAGAGGCTCTGTTTTCTAGGATGAAATAGAAAATTGGTCGACTGAATAGGCAAAAGGGAGAAGGCTGCTGCCACCAGAAGTAAGACTTTTCTGCATCAGAGTAACTAAAAACACAGGTGATTTCTCATGCTTCTTCCCAGTGGTGTCAAGTCCAGACGCAGTGTACTGGTATGGTGGGTCCCGAAGGGCCCGGTGGGAGAAGACAATGCCTGGCATGTCTCAGCAGGCTTTTCTTTGCCTTCATTCTAGCTGTATGAGAAGAAGGAACGTTTTTCTCTCGTTCCTTTTATGAGTGGGCAAGGTGGATGTCTCCACTCACCGGAGTCAAATAATCAAAAGAGAAGCAGGGAGAAGTCCAGGGTTGCAAATGATAGTCTCGCGCCTTGTTGTGGCCTCCTCCACTGTCCTGACTCACTCTAGGGGTGTATTGAGGAGCCGCAGTCGCATCTGGGTTAGAGAACGCGATGCCTCTTTTTCTTGATGAGAGAAGCCAGTTAGTTGTAGGAAGGTTCCTAGTCTGACATTAGATTGATGACTTCTCATTATTTTTTTAGGCAAGGATCCCTTTGTCTTCCAATTACACTGACAGATTTTTTCCTGTTTTTCCCCCCTCGTATAGCCAACATTTCTCTCTTGATTTAACATTCTGTTCCTTCTTTACCCACAGAGAACTGTCAACTCTTAACTCTTTTTTCCTCCAGAGATTCTTTTTGGCCTCACACTTAGCCTTGCACTGTTTTTGTAATTGAATATAATACTTTCTTATGCCCTGGATTATTTATTAGCCCTGAGACTCCTAGTTCAGTGGTCAGCAAACTCATTAGTCAACAGAGCCAAATATCAACAGTACAATGATTGAAATTTCTTTTGAGAGCCAAAAACCGACATCTGCACATGGGCCACGAAGTTTCAATCGCATGGTATGTGCATGCCCACACATGGTATTTTGTGAAAGAGCCACACTCAAGAGGCCAAAGAGCCACAAAGGGCCATAGTTTGCCGACCACTGTCCTAGATGCATGGAAAACATGATGCCAGAACAATCTTTACCTTGAATCTTGAAGGGTTTAAATAGGTGCTCACACTCCCTTAAAAATGCTGGGATTATTTTCACTTCTGAGACATCAGCCTTCTAATAAATAATTGT
Source organism: Antrozous pallidus (assembly GCA_027563665.1). Classification (NCBI taxonomy): domain Eukaryota; kingdom Metazoa; phylum Chordata; class Mammalia; order Chiroptera; family Vespertilionidae; genus Antrozous; species Antrozous pallidus. The sequence continues at coordinate 23,115,172 of CM050528.1, forward strand.
TATACTTGAGTGATGAATTAGTAATTTGTTTGCAACCAGTAAGTCACTGATGTCAGCCAAAGCTTATTAAAGATGAATTTTATTAGCAAGTTCTGTTGGGACAGAGTGCTGCTTTGCCTAGCTTTGCAGAAGCAAACACCAAAGTGAGCTTTGGCAGGTGGATTTGGGAACAGGCAGAGGGTTGCATATGTACACTTGGTTTTCTTTTCTGTTTCACACTCATATTTCTTTGTGCTACCAGGATTGTCATGACAGCCTTATCTCTCAAATAAAGCCTGTTACCTCATCCCTAATTGCTTATCCAAGGCAGGCAAGCTCTAATTTCTCCGCATTAATAAATGACACCGAAGAAGAAGTGCTTTGTTTGCACTGGCTCACGCAGGTTAACCAGTGTGAGCCCCGGAGTGCATTAGGAAACCTCGTGCTTCTCCTCGGCCAAGACGGCCGGTGTTCACCTCGCTCTAGGGCAGCATTTCATTTATTTACTTTTTGCTCATGTTCACGGCCCTATTCCCCTTTCCTGATGAAAACACTTGAGTGACCTAGGTCAGCATCTCTCCTGTGGCTTTGGGGCACCCCCCTCAAGTTGGAGGGGGCAGGGGGTTGGTAGCAGTTGTCCTAAGAGGACCGATGGCTGACCTGGTTTCATGGCTCACTCTTGGCTGCCTGCTGCTTACCCTTCCTTAGAGACCAAGAGGCAGACCTATGCACAGATACCTGTGGCACACCAGCCTGTAAGATCCACCTGCTTTTCCTTTTGAAGCATAATGGGAAATGGTCTTGTGGATTTCATACGTGAATGTGAGGGTAGACTTGCAGGGGGCGAGGGGGAGAGGGCAGAAAATTGAGAATGGTTGTCCAGTTCAAAGTTAGTTCTATGACTGAGCTCTGCTAAATAGTGACAACCCTTGACTCCCCTGGGAAACACCATCATCTCTCTTGTCACCACCTAGGAATATCTCTGGTAATTTAAAGGGCCTGCAAATATGAGCATTTTTAAATCTCAGAATTGTAAGCTTATTGCCTTTCTCCTTTTCTTCTCAGAATGAAATGGACGATGTGCCCTTCTTTGATATCCAACTGCCTTATGAATTGGCAATCAATATATTTCAGTATCTGGACAGGAAAGACCTGGGAAGGTGTGCACAGGTAAGCCGTCATTAACCGATGTTCAAGATCTACCTACATATGTAATTAAAGTATAGGAAGCTCCTCCAGAACAGAAGTTTACTTAACAGAATGACCAATTTTAAAGGATTAATGAATTGGGTAGCATCTTAATGTGAAGGAAAGCAACCTTAAACTTAAGGAATTGTGTTCGACAGTGTTACTTGGTGTTTATCTTTTTGTGACCATCCGCTTCAGAGTTCTGTTCCCCCTGCAGTCTGAGTTATGGCTGACCTGTGGCTGTGTGCTCAAGGCTGACAATTCTGTGTGCCGTCTTTATTGAGCTAGCCTGAGCTGTAATGTCCTCATCTTTTAATGCAAAGATGCCGGCCCTTGGTTTAATCAAGCCAGTCATTAGGTTGGGAGCTAAGGGTCAACCTGGGGACAAAACAGTGAAGTCATGTTTTAGGCATATAGTCCAAATTACTCTTTAAACACCAGAACCCCACTCAGTGAGGTGTGAGGCATGTGAGACCTGAGATGCACCGAGGGAATTGCAGGTCAATGACACCCATCTCATGCTTACTCTGGAGCATACATTCATGGAGTGGGAGGGTGGGAGATATCGTCTGGGCCAAACTGTATTGTGCACCTGAGTCACAGGGGATCTTGATAAAATGCAAATTTGGGTTCAGGAGGTCCAGGATGGGACCCAGTAGTCTGTGTTTCTAACCAGGTGATGCCATTGTGCCTTTGGCATGTTTTTAGAGGCAAGATTAATCTCTTCTCTTCTTCTTGGTGAAGAGCATGTAATTCCTCACAAGTTAAATGTGAATATGATTGCTGGCTTTTCATGGACACTGTGATACCCATTGTCCATAACTGCCAAACAAATAACTTGCTTAGTGGTTACCATTTCCCACCCGTGGTTTCTATAATGTAATTTACACAAGTGTCTATACCTTTAAGAGAAAGGGTTTGGCAAGATTGAGTGATAGGAGAAACATACACTAAAATCCAAAGCCCCACCAAGAATGTAAAGTTAAAAATATTAAGGCAGTTTGAGAGTGGTGAAAACTCTTGCCAAACTGAGACTCTAGTGCTTGCTATTTCTATAGCAGTTCAATGAAATCACACATAAAATGGGACAATTTATAGAGTTTCTGCTTTTACACTATTTTTTTTATGAAGCATTTTGCTTAATCAAAATTACACGGCAGGGCAAAAGTAGGTTTACAGTTGTTTGTATGGAAAAATAACACAACAATTAACAAATACTAATATAAGAATAAACTCTGTGTTTCACATACAACTGTAAACCTACTTTTGCCCTACCCTGTATTTTTCTACTTAAATGGGTAATTGAAAAAGTCTTCAGTATTCTTGATTGCCACCGTATTATTTCAGTGGGGGTGTTGCAAGTCTTTTTTAAATGCAGAGTATGGAAATCTTTAAGAAATTATGGAAGAAATTATTCAAAGGCTAAAATGCACTAAATGAAAATGTACTGAAGTATAAACCACGCTCGGAGCCTATCGATTACATTCAGTAAGAGTGCCCACATTGTCTTCTTCTTTCCCCTTGCAAACGGGATTTGTTATATTCTAACTTTACACGTTGGCCCTGTTCCCAAGAGTTGAAAACAAGGGTGTAGCTGAGTGAGTCCAACTCCTGGATGTCAGCCTGATACTGTGAGCCGGAGTCTTGGAATAGCGTCTAATAGCTCGCTGCTTTCCACAGAGTCAGCATTAGACGATAAAATCTTCATTCTTGATACAGAGCTGCTGTTTAAGGAATCTTTTCTTCTAACATTGCTTTTTGCTCTCCGGCTTTGTAGAGGGCCATGTGGCTTTCACATCTGCTGCTGGTTTTCTCATCCAAAGAGTTTATCAGTGAAAGATAGGATCTAGTTAGTGGAAGAAGAGATCCCCCTTTTGCTACAATAGGGCTGCATTTCAGGGGAGTTTGGTTATGCTGGTGAGATTATTCTGCAGGTGTGAACAGTTTTAATTTGCAACACAGTAGTCCAATTGTCCACCAGGATTCTTCTCTCTTTGGCCAGTTGGATTTGTATTGTTGTTTTTCAGCCTTATTTTTTAGAGCACATGTATAAGAGTAGAAAATACTGTAAACAAAACCCCTAAAGTGGCTCTGATTTGAAGCCAGAACTTTTTCCATAGAGCTGTTGCATGAGGATGGCCATGGATGGCCAGTAATTTGTAGAATTGGCTTTGTTTTTTTCAAGAATTAAAATAAAACCACAAAGTAATAAAAATAAGTAGCATTTTTATTTGTTTCATGTGGTGTTTTTATTTTTGAAACAGGGAAGAAGTCCTTCTGTTGAATGGACTGTCCTGCTGCTTTATGACTATTTTAGAGGGGCTCACTCTGTCTCTCATTCTCTTTGCATGTAGCCACCTTGGGACTGGAATGAAATTGGGCCAGCTATGTGCGATTGGCACCATGAACTATACGTGTGCCCTTGGAGAAAACCTGTTTGCTTAGATCTTTATGCCAAATTGGTAACGGACTCACAGTAAGGAACCCTGATCGGGGAGGACTTTTGAGATTTAATTATGCCACAGACTATACTGGAAAACGGATTTTGCTCTGACTTTGTCTCCTTTCTGCATCACCTCTCTTTTTCTGCTTTTTTGCCCCCACTCAAACATAAAATCCTACTACATTAGTGATCCCTGTGTATTTTCAATGCTGACCTCTCGAGCTCCATGCTATCAGTAATCATCCCTTGAGGAACTTAGCATCTCTGTGGGAGTGTGTCATGTTGAAATTTCTCAAACAGTAAGCAAAGTTATGATTTGGGCATTTCATTGGACAGCTTTATTATCTTGCTGTTTATAATTTTATGTTCATTTTATTGTGTGTGCCCACAGGATTCCTGGCACTTTAAAGGATAATATTTTTGAATGCATAACAATTACAAAGTTGTCGATTTCAAAAATATAAAAAATGATTTGGTTTTTATGAGAAGTGAAAGTGAGCTCCTACTTATGGCATAAATAATTCTGAGGAGTAAAGGTTTGTAGGTATTTATCAACATTATTTAAAAAAACTTAAAATAATTATATATTCACAGGAAGATGCAAAAAAAAAAATAATAGAGAGGTTCTGTGTACCCTCCCTCTGGGTTTTTCCATTGGAGGAACAATATTTAAATAAAAATATTGGTGTTGGTGCAGTCCACAGAGCTCCTTCACATTTCACCAGTTTTCCTGGCACTTATTTGTGTGTGTAGTTAGTTCTGTGCAATTTTATCACAGGTGTAGATTCGTGTGACCACAGTGAAAATACAGAACATTCATCAACAAGGCACAGTCACCTCATTCCTTGTCCCGTTTCTAACCCTTAGCAACTATTAATCTGTTCTCCATATCTGTGATTCTGCCTTTTTAATATTCATTTTAATATATATTTTAGTTATTTGTTTTCCTAATGTATAATCTTAGAAGTTTATTTGATAGGTAATTATGTTTTTCAAGCAAAAGGTAGAAAATTGTGCATAAAGAAAGCAATAAAAAAAAAGGCAAGATGTGGAAGTTAAAAACTAAAGATTTATGATAAAATTGGTGAGCAAGAAGTAGGTGTTATCAAAGTAAATGAGTAATTTGGAACTAAAACCAGTATATTAGATAATAGTATTTCAGGTTTCAAGGAAAATGTGATCTTACAATCTCCCCAGATGTCCAAATAGGAGAAACTAAAAGCTGAGGTCTTATAGTTAAAGATCTCAATGAAGTCTTTAAGTGTTGGGAATCCATAGCCAAGTGCAACTAAATTGATTTCATAGCAGAAATGATTCTGAAGACCTGTCATTGCTGGCAGGGGTCCCTTAGTTCTTAAGTTTCACCTTGCGACCAGACTTATCTCTCTAGGAAATATGTGCCAGCCTGAGACCCAAGGCCCTTCAGGAGTTTCCCTTTAGGTCACCAGGCTGCAGCGGCTGCCGCCTTTAAAGAGGGGTTATGGAAAAGCAAAGAACTCTAGAGGAAAAAGTAGGGAGCTAGATGAAATAAAATGGTAAAGTAGTATTGATAATCTTTCAACTGATGGGTTCTTGGGAGTTCTTTATACTGTTCACTTTACTTTTTTTAAAAATATATTTTTTATTGATTTTTAAAGAGAGAGGAACGGAGAGGGATAGAGATAGAAACATTGATGATAGAAAAACTTCATCTGTTGGCTACATACCCCCTACTGGGGACAGAGCTCCCAACTTGGACATGTACCTGACTGGAAGCAGACTAGTCTCTTCTAGACAGATTCCTAGGAGGAAGCTCAACCACTGAGCCATGACGGCTGGGCACTGTTCACTTTACTTTTGTGTTCAAGTTTTTCATATTAAAAAGTTTAAAAGAAAAGAAGAAAGCAAGAGATTGTTTTTGAATAAGAAAGTTGGAGCTCCCTGAAGTTAGCACATGTCAGAAGCTGACCTTTGAAAATACAAGCAATCCAGTTTTTCAAAATATTCTCCTATCTAATAAAAGAGTAACATGAGTAAATTTGACCATACCTTTGCTACACCCATAAGTCACACCCAAGCCATGCCCAACAGCCAATCAGGAGCCATTTATGCAAATAAACCACAATCAAGATGGCTGCCACCACTGAGAGCAGGAGGAAAGCTTGGGTTTCCCTGGCAACAGAGGAAGCCATGCTTTCCGCCTGCCTTTGCCCACCTAGGCCTCCACTCAATGCTACAAAGTTTCAATTATAAAAGATACAGAAATGGCAGCACCACTGAGCTAGAGAGAACAGAGGCTTGGGTTTCCCTGGCAATGGAAACCCAATGGGTCGCTGGGGGGCCTGGCTGGCCTGCAAACCACCACAGGCCCCTCGCCTAGGTCGCCCCTCACCCCAAGTGAACTCCCACCCTGATTTGGGACACTCCTCAGGGCAAACCAGCTGGCCCCCACCCATACACCAGGCCTCTATCCTGTCTAATAAAAGAGTAATTTGCAGATTGAGTCAAAGATCCTGCCCCCATGTGGACACAAGATGGCTACCACAAGATGGCCAGCAGGGGAGGGCCGTTGGGAGGTTCCAGGCCCTGCAAGGGAGGGCAGTTGTGGGCGATCAGGTCAGCAGGGGAGGGCCGTTGAGAGGTTCCAGGCCCTGCAAGGGAGGGCAGTTGGGGGAGATCAAGCCTGCAGGGGAGGGCAGTTAGGGGTGACCAGGCTGGCAGAGGAGGGAAGTTGGGGGCAAACAGGCTGGCAGGGGAGCAGTTAGACCTCAATTAGGCTGGCAGGGTAGTAGTTGGTAATCAGGCTGGCAGGCAGAAGTGGTTAGGGGCAATCAGGGAGGCAGGCAGGTGAGCAGTTTGGAGCCAGCAGTCCTGGATTGTGAGAAGGATGTCCGACTGCCCGTTTAGGCCCGATCCTACCGGGATCGGGCCTAGATGGGCAGTCGGACATCCCTTGAGGGGTCCCAGATTGGAGAGGGTGCAGGCTGGGCTAAGGGACATCCCCCACGCGCCACTCCCCCCCCCCCCCCCCCGTGCATGAATTTCATGCATTGGGCTTCTAGTTGAATAATAATTTTAAAAAGTTGGACTTACTCTTCTCATTCAGGTGTTTACAGTGTGCCTACTATATGTCGTGTATTAGTCTAGACATACGGAAAACAAATAGCAAATGGCAGATGTAAATGGCTCTCTTATCAGTAATTGCATTAAATGTAAATGGACTGCATAGAAGAGTGTGGAATCTTAGAGGGAAGGTGGGGGAGATGGGTGGGTGGGAGGTAATCAACCAAAGACCTTGAATACATATATGCATAACTCATGAACACAGATAATAAGGTGCTTAAGGCCTGGGGGGAGGAGGGAGGTTAGGGGTGCGCTGGAGGGGTTCAATGCGGGGAGGAATGTAAGTGGACTTAAGTATTCTAGACAGTGAGTAGAGCAGTGAACAAAACATAAGAAAAAACCCTGTCTTTCAGAAAGCTTACATTTAAGTACAGTGGAGAAAAGTCATACAGCAGAGGTGATGCTTGGGTTCTCTTTTTAAAAAAATATATTTTTATTGCCCTAGCTGGTTTGGCTCAGTAGATAGAACATCATCCTGTAGACTGAAGGGTTCCAGGTTCAATACCAGTCAAGGGCATGTGCCCGGGTTGCAGGCTAGATCCCCAATAGGGGGTGTGCAAGAGGCAGCCAATCCATGATTCTCTCTCATCATTGATATTTCAGGCTCTCTCTCTCTCTCTGTCTCCTTTCCTCTCTGAAATCAATGCAAATATATTTAAAAATATATTTTTTAATTGATTTCAGACAGGAAAGGCAATGGAGAGACAGAAACATCAATGACGAGAAAGGATCATCAATTGGTTGCCTCCTGCACACCCCCTATTAGGGATTGAGCCCACAAACCAGGCATGTCGCCTGACAGGGAATAGAACCTGTGACCTCCTGGTTCATAGGTCAACACTCAGCCATTGAACCACACCAGGTGGACCTGGGTTCACTTTTAAGTGGCCTGGGAAAACTTTGCAGAAAAGGTCACCTTTGAGCTAAGACCTGAAGGAAGGAGGAAGGAAGCTCCACCCAGGTGAGTAGCTGGTACAGAAGCCTTGAGATGAGCACCCCTGCTGGATTTAAGGAACAGCAGTGTGCTCACCTCCGGTCACAGTGCCTAGGCTGTGGAAGGATGACTAATGTCCCCCCGGAGATGTTCATCTCCTAATCTCAGGCCATGTGAATATGTGACTTTTATGGTAAAGGACCTTTGCAGATGTTGGTTAAGCATCTTCCTATGGAATGATTATCCAAATAGGTTCAATGTAATTACAGAGTTCCTTATAAAAGGGTGGTGGGAGGTTGAGAGGAGCGAAGTTGCTGTGCTACTGGCTTTGAAAATGGAGAAAGGGCCCAAGGTGGTTTGGCTCAGTGGATAGCGGTTTGGACTGTGGACTGAAAAGTCCCGGGTTCGATTCCAGTCAAGGGCACATGCCTGGGTTGCAGACTTGATTTCCAGTAGGAGGTGTGCAGAAGGCAGCCAGTCAGTGATTCTCTCTCATTGGTGTTTCTCCCTCTCTCTCTCTCTCTCTCTCCCTCCCTCCCTCCCTCCCTCTCCCTCCCTCCCTCCCTCCCTCCCTCTCCCTCTCCCTCTCCCTCTCCCTCTCCCTCTCCCTCTCTCCTTCTCTCCCTCTGTCTCTCTCTCCCTCTCTCCCTCTCTCCCTCTCTCCCTCTCTCCCTTCCTCTCTAAAATGAATAAAAAAATATATTTAAAGAAAAAGAAAATGGAGGAAGGGGCCATAAGCCAAGGAATGCAGGTATCCTTTAGAAGCTGGAAAAGCAAAGGAAACAGATTCTCCCGCTAAAGCCTCTCAGAGAAGAGACAGAGACGTCGACTTGTCTCACTTATTTATGCATTCCTTGGTTGCTTCTTGTATGTGCCCTGACTGGAGTTCGAACCTGCAACCTTAGCATCTTAGGATGTTGGTCTAACTAACTAGCTACCTGCCAGGGCCAACACCTTGATTTTAGACTGTTAGCCTCCAGAATTGTAAGATAATAAATTTGTATTGTTTTAACCACTCAGTTTGTGGTAATTGGTTAGCGCATCAGCAAGAAACTAATATGGTGGCATAGTAAGCAGATGGGGCTAAGAGCAGGAGAGATGGTCAGAATGTGAAAGGCACTTAATCCATTGAACTTTTATTTTGAATGAAATGGGAAGCCATTGAAGTGTTTTGAGCAGAGGAGTGACAAAGTCAGACTTACATTTGAAAAAGGATCATTTTGACTGATATGTAGAAAATAAGCTATAGTGTGTTAAGGAAGCCAGTAAGAAGGTTAGAAGGTTATTAAAATAATCGAGATGATAGAAGATGGTGTTATGGACCATGACATACCAGTAGAAGTAGGTGGAGTCAGGGTTGATAATGGTTGATATGGGGAGAGGTGAAGGAGCCAACAGAAACTCCAAGGTGTTTGGCCTGATCAGCTGATGGTTGAGGTGGCCCTTACTAACAAGGAAAAAGTGGGATGTGCAAGTTGGGGAGAAGGTCAGTAGTTGGATGTGAAACTGGAGGTGAGTTCTGGGTTCAGCTCTGGCTGGAGATCTAAATATGGAAGCTGTCAGCACATTGATGGTATTCAAAGCCTAGAAACTGGATGAGCTCATCAGGGAAGGAAGAGTGGATAGAGGAAGGGATTCAGGGATTGAGGCTGGAGCACGCCAGTGGTCGGGGGCCAGGAAATGAGGAGACTGAGAGGCCATTACCTGTGAGGCAGGAAGAAAACCCAGAGTGCATAGGGCAAGGGATGGAAGTTTTCAAATAGGAGAAAGTCAAGTAAGAGGAGGACTGAGAGATGCCCATTGGATTTAGCAACTTGGAAGTCACTGGTGACCTTGACCAAAATCAGTGGCCTGGGGAGGGCAAAAGTGAGTGGGTTTAAGAGTGAATAGGAAGAAAGGAAATTTAGATGAGTCTGTTCCTCCTCAAGCAGACTTCATACATGAAAGTATGACCAGAACAATGACACTTTCCCCCTGTTGTGGGCCTCACTGGTAACCCTAATCCAGGCAGAGTTAATAAAGCTAATTTTTGAGCCAAGGGTCCTTTTTTCTTTTTCTTTTGTAATGTACAATTCACAGTGGTGCTATAAAGCAAAATGCTGGAGACACTTTTATTAGCAAATTCTTGCAGCTGAGGCTCACTCAGTGGGGCTTTTACTGGGCAGAGTCATTCCAGTCCTGGTGTACTAAAAAAAGACCATTAGGCCTTTGGAAAATTTAGGCTTGTAAACTTGCTAGATTTAATATAACCTAAGAAATCCAACAATTAGGTTCATTTGGGTGAGACTCTTTAAAATTTACTTGTGAAAGTTTTACTAGGTCTTTTTCTTGTTGATACTTTCCCCTCCAGGATGAAAAGAAATTCTTCAAGCCTGTAATTCTTCTTTAAAAGAAGGAAAAAAGACACCCTCCTTTTACAGTTTGCACATTTCTGTGTTTAATACCTAAGGGTAGGTACAATCCTGATCCCTTTTTGGAAGTAATTCTCACCTTTAGCTTTTATAAATCCCTCACAGAGATTTATTGTTTGTTATCCAAGACTTAAACTTTATCCTGAATATCATTTTCTAAGAATCAGCCCTGTGATCGAGGGTTAGTAGTGGGGATGGTGCACCCAAACATCAACTTTTTGTTCCCAGTTTTTCATCACATAACCCTGCTGTACAAATTTCTTTGAAGCTGATAATACAAATCTGTTTTCAGCTTCCAAAGTTTTTAAGGTCTGATATATTGGAGACTTCTTGAAAATCTCTGAAAAGTTTCTCCATTTAAAAAATTAATTATTATTGTTTTTCAATCCTCACATGAGTATATTTTTTTCCCCATTGATTTCTAGAGAGAGTAGAAGGCAGGGAGGTGGGGAGAGAAGTATCAATGTGAGAGAGATACATCGATTGGTTGCCTCCCACACTCACCCTTACTGGGGGCTGGGGAACCTTCAATTGAGGTATGTGCCCTTTACTGGGAATCCAACCTCCAACCCTTCATTCCACAGGCTGACATTCTAACCACTGAGCAAACCAGCCAGGGCAGGTTGCTTCATTTTAAAGTGGTTAAAGTTGTACAGTTTAGTTCCTAATGAAAACTTACCCAGAATCTTTAATTTTATTGGAATCTTCTAGTTTGTAATTACTGAGCACTAATTTGGATTCTCCTAAAATGCTGCTGATTCAGTTGCTCTGCCTAACCATTTAGCCTTGTAGGTAATCTTTGGACTACAGAATTACAAAGATTGCCCCTACTGGGGCCAGTCTTGTGATACAACCTGATTCAGGGCAGCACCGAAATCTTTCCTTCTGATTCATGGGAAGTCACTGGTGGAAAAGTAACAGTTTGGCAGGTTGAGGTGGAAAGTGGATGAGAATTGCTAGTCTTCGATGGACAGTAACCCATTTCAGTGTTGTTTTTTTTTAAATGTCTTCTAAGGAACTCTAGGCTTCTGAAACACTGCTTATAAGTGTTCAGGAACCAAGTAAGTTTGGGGGCTGCAGCTTCTTCTGTCTCCTTACAGATAAGTAACACATGTCTGTGTATTACAGTAACATTTAACACCCCAAGGAGCTGCTGCTCTGCTGAGCATGTTTTGGAAAATGCCGGTCTGTGTAATGAAATCATGACTGACATTTATGCGATCTCTTAGCAACTCTGAGTCTTTTGTCCAATATTACATTTCATAATTTACTTAATTTTATATTTTATAATTTTTACAAAACAGGCTTATGTATTCCAAAGATCAGAGTAAACTGCCCTGTAGATAGTTAGCACTGTCTACCTTTGAGAACCCATGAGGGTCTCTGAATGTTGGCCTTTACTTTACACTTATTGAACCCAGAATTCCAGGGGTCTGTTGGGGAAGGATTCTGCTCTGGAACTATCTGAGAAGTGGCTTGGCTCCATCACAGCTGATGTTGGTTTGTCTCTGGGCTTCATGATTGCCAGTGCTGAGCCTCACTCTGACAGATGGATAGACACCACCCAGTGTCATGGATAGGCTCAGCTGTGGACCAAACATGCCAAAAATAAAACCGTGGTGTTCTGTCTAGTGAAAACTGGAACTCCAGTGTTATTGAGTTATTATCCTGTTCTTTATTGCCTGATCACTTGTGATCAGATGAGGGTTTGTTTCCCTGACGCCGTTATGGCGAGGATAGAGAAGTGTGGGATAACAATGTGGTTAAGTGGATTTGTAACTGATGCTGTGGCCAGACCCAGGGTGGGCTGCTTAATGGATCCATGTCTGTCTGGGGGGAGTGCTACAGTGGTTTGCCACAGGCTCTGTCCTCAGTCCCATCCTGGTTAACTTTTTTTTTTTTTTAAATAAGACATGAAGTCCCACAGACCATATTTTGCAAATGATCTATGTATGGGAGAAGTAGCTAATGCAAAGGATGAGAGAATTGAGATGCAAAGATGATATAAATGCTGGGTGGGAATTTGTGTGCAATAAGCTGAGATTTAAAATGGATAGAAAGTTTATTAAACTAATAATTTACATTTAAAAAATATTGTGGAGCCGAGACCGGTTTGGCTCAGTGGATAGAGTGTCGGACTGTGGACTGAAGGGTCCCGGGTTCGATTCCGGCAAGGGCATGTACCTTGGCTGCGGGCACATCCCCGGTAGGGGGCGTGCAAGAGGCAGCTGATCGATGTCTCTCTCTCATCGATGTTTCTGACTTTCTATCCCTCTCCCTTCCGCTCTGTAAAAAATCAATAAAATATATTTTAAAAAAATATTGTGGAGTTCTAGCCTGTTTGGCTCAGTGTATAGAGTCAGCCTGTGGACTGATGAGTTCCAGATTTGGTTCTGGTCAAGGGCGTGAACCTGGGTTGCAAGCTTAATCCCAGCCCCAGTCAGGGCGCGTGTGGGAGGCAACCAGACAATGTGTGTCTCTCACATCGATGTTGCTCTCTGTCTTTCCCCTTCCCTTCTACTCTCTCTAAAAGTCAGTGGAAAAATATCCTCAGGTGAGGATTAACAAAATAAAATAAATATTGTGGAAGTAAGACATGTGGACACTTCTCTTTAACTGCAATTTGTGTTTTGAAAGACTCTGAAGGCCCTAGCCGGTTTGGCTCAGTGGATAGAGCATTGGCCTGTAGATTGAAGGGTTCCAGGTTTGATTCCAGTCAAGGGCACATGCCCAGGTTGTGGGCTTGATCCCTAAGGGGGGTATGCAGGAGGCAGCCAGTCATTGATGTTTCTATCTTAATTCTCCCTCTACCTTCCTCTCTGAAATCAATCAAAATATATTTAAAAAGATAAAAGACTGAGGAATGATAATCACCAAGTTGAGATTGCCATTGGAGGGAAGAGGATGTGGACACTGAGACATATATAGGAGTTTTAAGCTTATTAGTAATACTAGAGGCCCGGTGCATGAAATTTGTGCATGGGGAGGGGTGTCTCTCAGCCCAGCCTGCACCCTCTCCAATCTGGGACTGCTGGCTCCCAACTGTGTGCTTCTGCCTGCCAGTCTGACCACTCCCTTACCATTCTGCTGCCAGCCTGATTGATGCCTAACTGCTCCTCTGCTAGCCTAATTGCTCCTAGTTGCCTTCCCCTGCAGGCATCGTCACCCCTAAATGCCCTCCCCTGCAGGCCTGGTCAGCCATAATTGCCCTCCCTGTAGGCCTGGTCTCCCACCCCCCCAACTGCCCTCCCCTGTAGGCCTGGTCCCTACCAACTGCTCTCCCCTGCAGGCCTGGCCCCCCCTCCCCCCAAACTGCCCTTACCTGCAGGCCCAGTCACCCCCAACTTCCCTCCTCTGCTGACCTGGTCACCCCTAACTGCCCTCCCCTGCAGGCTTGATCGCCCCCAACTGCCTTCTCTTGCATGCCTGGTCCCTCCCAACTGCCCTCTCCTGCTGGCCATCTTGTGGTGGCCATCTTGTGTCCACACAGGGGCAGCTATCTTTGACCACATGGTGCAGCCATCTTGTGTGCTGAAGTGCTGGTCAATTTGCATATCACTCTTTTATTACATAGGATTTTATTTAAGTGGGGTGGTGAGTCCATGGGTGTTTGTAATATTCTTGATACCTTTTTGTTTGCCTTCAATATTTAATAAAACAGACTCCAGAAGATTTGGTGGACCATTAGTTCCATAGCCAGGATGATAAGTATTTTTCTATGAGCTCTTTTATTGAAACCCACAATAGTTCTGTTGGTGATGGTGTATGATTATAGCTACAAATGAAGTAGCAAATCTGATAAAATTCTTTTGTTCATGGCACTTGACAGTCCATATGTGTGGTATTGTTGAGCCCTGATTACCACATTTGAAGAGGAGCACTGTAGATGTAAAAATATTCAGAAATAATGGGTATGAGAACTAGTGGTATGATAATTAGTTGGAGGGAATGGGTAGTATTTAGACTAAAGAAGAAATGACTAAGGGGAAATGCGTTGGGTATCTTCAGCCATTTGAAGAACTGTCATGTGTAATAGGGAATAGATTTATTTTCTCAAAAGAGCGAAGATCAGGGCCATAGGTGGAATCTGTTTTCTTTTTGGTTAATCCTCAGCCAAGGATATTTTTTCTGTTGATTTTTAGGGAGATTGGAAGGGAGGGGGAGAGACAGAGAACATTGATGTGAGAGAGAGACATTGATTGGTGCCCGAGGGACCCTGACCGGGGCCTGGAATCAAACCTGCAACTGAAATACTTGCCCTTGACTGGAACCCTCCTTGGGCCAATGCTCTAATCCCTGAACAACCAGCTAGGGTAGTGGAATCTGTTTTCTAACCATGGAAAGAAGTACTTTTTGATAGAGTTGCCATGCAGTGAATCAGACTGATTGGGGAGGTCAGCTCTTCACCAGAAGCCTTCTACTGGCTATGGATGCTGTGAGGAGCCTACCTGTGATGGGGAGATGTGCCTAGTTGATCTCTAAGACTCCTGGTACTTTTCAGTTTTCAAACCATTGAAGACTTGAGCCCATGTGACACCTTGGTTCAGAAAAATGACAGACGCTTTGCACTTCTTTATACTACCTGGTCTAATATCTGATACTGTGAATTGCATGCACAATGTCAATGCCTACATAGAAGTGACTTAGGTGAAGTGACCATCACACCTAGAACTTGCATGCTCTCATGTCCTGCAGAAACGTAACTAAGGAAGCCAGAACTTGAATGTACAATCAGAGTGCTCTGTTGTTCAATATTGCTTTGACGTATTTTTTGTTGAATAAGGTATTGTGATAATGATTCTTTTTAATGTAGTTTGCTTGTGATGAAAATCGGAAATTTTGAGAGAAGCCGAGTTCTTGGTTTCTGATTAACTTTCACTTTGTAAGTTTTAGCTTCTGCTGCCATGGAGCAAGTAGAAACCCACTATAGATCTAATGAAAGTTCTTTATTAAAAATACAAAGAAGCTAATGGCTTCCTTATTTAAAGTAGCATTTGGAGCAGCATAGTTTCATAATAGGTATTTGTGACCTATAGTGCTCTCGGTCATGATCTGCACTAGTATTTGGCATATGTAGAAAGAATTACATTTATAGAGTACTTTGCTATGAGCTCTTTGATTGAGATCCACAACAGTGCTGTTGCTGATGGTGTATGATTATTCACAGTTTAAAGATGAGGAAATAAAGGTCCCTGGTAATAGAAGGGACCTTTCTTGTGTTGTAAGGGGCATTTTAGGGAATGACACCTCCCCACCCCACCTTTTCACAGTGGAGGAAAGAGGTGCAGGGAAGACTGGTAACTTTCTCATTGCAGCACAGCTAGTTGGTGAAAGACCTGGCACTAGAATTTGGGTCCCCCCTGACAGTTGTAACTAGTTTCCTATTATATCATGCTGCTTCTTGGATAATAGAGGCAAGCATCAAGACATGTTTCTGAAAATGTTATCAAACATATATTCATATATATCACTTTATGTCTCCTTGGGGAAGTTATTATGTAAAGGAACTTTGCCATGTTATGAATTCTTCTGGTACAATGTAGATTCATTTTGAATGTAAAGAACTCCCTTACCGGTTTTTAAATTTTTATAGTTTTAAAGAAAAATTTATGAGAATTTCATGTGGCTTATGTCTTTTGTTCTAGTAGTGTGATATATTACATTGATTTTTTATATGTTAAACCAACCTTGCATGCTGGGAGAGATTCCATTTAGTCATGGCATACAATTCTTTTCATATATTGCTGGATTCAGTTTGCTAGTATTTTTTGAAGATTTTTGTGTATATTCATGAGGAATATTGGTTTATAGATTTCTTGTGATATGTTTGTCTGGTTTTGGTATCAGGGTAATACTGGCTTCCTAGAATAATTTGGAAACTGTTCCTTCTTCTATTTTTCAGAAGAGTTTGTAAATGATGGGTGTGAATTCTTCCTTAGGCAGCTGCAGTGTTCAACAGTTGTCCCTTACTGTTTTTGACAAATGCCCTGGAGATAGGAGACAGTGCTCTGGGTCAGGTCAGAAAAAGACAGTCCTTCAGAATAAAGCTTTAAGCAAGTGCCAGACAGGTCAGATGGTGGCAGTTCTCTGGGGTGGCCTGTGAGGACCTGTACGGCCATCTGGCCCTTCCAGTGGCTGCAAGGCAGCCATTGTAGTTGCAGTTGCAAGGCTGTTAGTTTTCAACTACCACCATGGAGCTGAAGGAGGAGGATTGGATTAGCTTAAGGTAAAACAAAACAGAAGTTAAGCTTCTTACCAAGTTTCAGCCGTTTTTCTGAATAAATGCTCTTCAAAATGTTGCAAGCCTACAGTTAATTTCCAGAGTAATGAAAAACTTGATTTTGACAGTTTTTGGCAGCATTCTTCTTGCTTTTATGAGGGAGCAGATTTTCGGAAATCTTTACTCTGCAATTCCAAAAGTTAACGCCCTCCCAGTTCTTCGTTAAGCGCGGCCTCCTTGTGCAGTGTGGCGTGCCATGCCCGGGCTGCATGCTGGCCTCATTCTGGCTCATGCCCTTTCTTCTTGTCTGTGTATTTGATGTCTTGAAATGGCCCCAAGGGAGTGTTAAGGAGCACAGGTTACTGTAAACCGCTGGTCACAGCTCTTACTTGACCAGAAGTGAATCAGATGGGCTGTAAGCAGAATGGCTAGCAGACCCAAGATCACGTTATCACTGGATCCGTTTCTCGTCTTGCCAGTGGAGTTCATCTTTTGCAGCCTGGCCCCACTTTGTGCATTATCCGGTGGTGAAATAAATTCATCGTTCCCCTCAGTTGGGGTTGGAAGGCAAAGCACTAATAGCTAAAACGGCCATTTCCTGTGGATACTGTTGGGATTTGAAATTCAGTTCAGACATAACATTTATTTCTCTGTATCAGATCTTACAGTCCTGGTTAACAGCTTGAGTTTTCTGTTAAATATTTTTTAAGGTACATATTTAAAATCTAAGTTTTCACACATAACATAAAGTTGAAATTCTCAAAGGAGCAGAAGTTTTGAGTTGTAGATATTTATTTTATTACTGCTTACATTTCGGAGGCCATCGGTCTACAGCTCTATAAGGCGAAAATACAAGTGCCTATTGGTAAAAAATAAAGCGATTCTGTTCTGAAAAACTGTGTGTGATTGTACATCTATTAACGTGTTAACAGCGTGTAGTTGCCTTTTATGTATTCTTTCTCTTATATAATACTTTAGCCAAGTAGTCTAAAATGTGATATTGAATGATAATACAATTTTGAAATCTTGAAAGATAAAACTGGAAACATTTGCTTGTTTTTGTGTGTGTGTGGGTTTTTTTTTTTTCACCTCAGAGTGTTTTGTTAATGAGACATTTTATACTGCCATAAACCCAGGGCAATAATAAAGGTGTTGATTGATTTTTGGATGACAAGGGGCTTCTCTAATTGCAGGGTTTGACATTTGTGTCACTTCTGCTGCTTTAGGTGAGCAAGACGTGGAAGGTGATTGCAGAAGATGAAGTGCTCTGGTACCGGCTGTGCCAGCAGGAAGGGCACCTTCCCGAGAGCAGCATCTCCGATTATTCTTGCTGGAAGCTCATCTTCCAGGAGTGCCGAGCCAAGGAGCACATGTTAAGAACCAACTGGAAGGTAGGCAATGGCCATTATTACCTGCAGAAGAATAGCTTACAAGGACTCAGGAATCCAAGCCCGGGATTAATCACCGGAGTCCTAATTAACAGCCTGAGTTAACTGCCAAAAGAAAGAGAGGATGATGGTGAACGCATCTTCTGCTATTGGACAGGAAGGGTGAGAGAGAGGCCGGGCACCTCCCTCGATGGGTAGGATCTTGGGTGTAGTGCTCAGTGCAGGGCCCCCCCTCCCCCTTCACCATCTCTCTGGAAGGACCAAGAAAGCCACCGTAGCACCTGAATACAAAAGAGAAGCTATTTCCAGGAAATGTAAGAGGGAGATTATTAAACATCTCTAAGCACTGTCTTCTCTTCCCTCACATAACCTATTGGCTTACTTCCATCACATTTATCACTTCAGAATCTCTACAGAAATATTAGATCACAGCTAAGAATGTTCAGAGTGAAACGTTGCTAAGGAATAACTGTCAGGAGCAGTGTTGCCTAAAGCTACTTAAGGCACGACGAGACAGCAATGTGGTGGTTGTCTCTTCCCACTGGGGTAGCTGGGCAGTCAGTCGTGTGGAGGGGACAGAACCATGCCCCTTCCTCTCCCTTAAAAGTCAATCCTAATGGACTCTGACATTAACAAGCCTTCACTCATTACTGATGGTGACATAGTGCCCGTGTGCATGTCTGTCCCCAGTCACCTCATAACCTGATTAGTGACTGATGCTCTTGATCTGGGCAGCCTTATGCAATTTCTAGCCAAGTGAATAAGAGCAGTGGTTCTCTGAGTCAGGGCTTCTCCCCCAGCACTGGTGATACTGGGCTGGATATTCTCGTGGAGAGGGCTGTCTTGTCCTTGTAGGATGTTGACCAGCACCTGTTGTCTCTACCTGCTAGATGCCCAATAGCATTTCTCTCTCTCCCCCAGCTGTGACAACCAAAAACGTCTTCAGATATCTTCACATGTCCCCAGGAGGCAAAATCGCTCCTGGTTAAGAATCACCGTTCTAAGGAGAGTTAGCAGAGCTATCCTTTCTTAGGCCATGAAGACACCACTACTAAATAAAAACCATACTGGCCCACAGTTTGCATCCTCACCAGATAATGAACTCACGTGGAGGGACCCATAGTCCTCTTGCCTGTGTGCTTGAGTAAGGTCTATGAGAGACATACATGAGAGACAAAGCTGCTTAGACAGGATAGGGGGTTGGGGCGGGCAGAAAGTAGAGGGTCTGCCACCGGTAGGAGGCATTGTAATTTAATGAAAGCTTCAGAGTTGGGCATTAACGAGGACCTTTCTGTCTGGGAAGAAGAGATACTTTTGAGATTTGTGAGTGTGAGAGCTGCAGATATTCAGTGTGCCTGGCTCCCATTTAGAGGTGTCAGCCCTGAGAGAGAAAGCAGCAGCTACATTCTTTGTTTCCTGTCTGGTATTAGAAAAAGCAAGAGGAGAGGCAGGTACAGCTTCGCATTCAGGCCAGAGGTGGCAGAAGTGAAGATCTACTAGTAAAGACCCACCTCAGCATCTGGCACTCAGTAACATTATGCAAGTTCCATGCAGCTTAACAGCGTCTACCTGTTGTGTTTCTCGTACGAGCACAAAGCCCTCTCTCTGTTTGGTTGTCGTTTGGATGAACTAGATTCTTAACTGCAAGCAGTATGTGAGGGAGGCTTCTCTTTGGAGTGTCTTGGACCCATTTTTCTGACAGTATTACCACTGAGGACTACACGAGTGAAATATCCAATGATAAATATTCGCTGAAGTGATGGGATTCTCGTTGTGATTCTAGAATTAGAATGAAAGAAAGCCCTATAGTGTTAGAGCAAGTTGCTTTACCTTTGTGTGCCTTCGTTTTCTTATCTCTAAAGTGGGGCTCAGAGTAGCCCTGCCCATAGAGTGTGGGAGGAGGACTGTCTAATGAGTATCTAACGCTCCTGCAGAGCGTGGCTCACATCCAGTGCTTAGCGAGCATCGGCTGGAGAAGCTCACAGGCCTTTGCATGAAGATCCTGTGGTTTGCTGCTGTTTATTCATGGTTGACTTCAGGATGGGTGGAGCAGGCGATTTGATTTGGTATCTCCTAAGTCAGTGCCTAGGGAACCTGAGAACAGATCCCAAGGTTCTCAGATATTTCTACACAGTAACTACATGAACTTACTTGGATGTGCAATTCAGAGCCATCGAGGAAAAGACTTGATAAGCTGGTTATGGTGGCTGTAGTATTCCTCTTCCAGGTTTTTGCAGTAACTCTTCTCATTCTGGCCTCTAGGATTTCTTGGAGACCAGAATACCAGTGTGAGGTTGCAGCCCACGGGGTGGGATGCAGGTGACAGACATTAGTAAATGCCATAAGCACATAGGTTTTTATCTCAGGCCCTCTCTTTTTTTTTCATTACCTCGTCCCTCAAAAGAGCTTTTCTATTATTGTTTTTGTTCACGGCCCTCGCACAGATGCGTCTCAAAGTCCTTCCCTTCCATCCCCAAGTGTCCACTAGCAGGACAGCTCTACTTGGATGTGCCACTTTTGTTGATTAGCCTTGGACTTGGTCTTCAAGGGATATCATCATGCAGGTTATCTTATACAGTGCCTGGAATATAGCCATTTAAATGTTTTTAATGAGATGAATGTCATCAGCTGTCTTCTAATAATATTAGTAGTAGTAATTTTTATTTATTTTATTTTTTTAAGAGCTACCATTTATTGAACACTTGCTCTATGCTAACAACTGTGCTTAGCACTTATACACACTATTTCTATCCTTGGTCCGGTCCAGCAAAGCTGAAATTATGGTTACTTGAATGTTCTTAAATACCTTTATTCATGCTTACTTTTGGCTTAGCTATTCTACTCTTCCCAACATCTCACATGTAAGTACTTTATATTCCTTTAAATTCCCTTTATTTTTTTAAAATAATTATGTGTATATTTGGATTGATAATGATTGCCATGGTACAAATAATTTAAGTCAGACAGGGAAAGAGTTATTTTTTTTCACCTCTCTTCACCTACCACCTGGCTCCTTCCTTCGGAGCAACCAGTGTTATGGGTCTAAAGGTTTCCTTTAAATATTATTCCCGTGAACCTCCGACCTCTCAATCAGGAACAATGTCTTTCTTCCTTTTCCCCATCCTGATTTTTCTCTTTATGTATACTTTTTCATTTTATTCAGCAGGTTGTTTATAAGTGTTGTTAGCAGGTAAAATATCCTTAAATACTTTCTCTCCTCTGAATGGAACTTTTCAGTACACTTTATATAATTTCTTGAGACCTGCCACATTCAGTCTTCCATGGGTTACAGTTATTTGTGATCACATATTTCCTTCATATCCCCTTGAGGATGACGGGGCAACATCCCACACGCCTGCTAGTTCATTGTGTGTGTCTGTGGGTTGTAAATGCTAACAGCTTAGCACACTGGTTGTCATCTTGGTCCTTTTGAATGTCCAGATAACTTTGAACACAGTACATGCTGTAAAAAGACACAGGGGAGCGTAGGTGAAAGGGGCATGCTTTGTCTCTGCTATCCATGGAATCACAGGCCCTGCACACCCTTTTCCTTACGCAGAATCGCAAGGGAGCCGTGAGCGAGCTGGAACACATTCCTGACGCTGTTCTATGTGACGTGCACTCTCACGACGGTGTGGCCATTGCTGGGTAAGCTAGGACAGATTTTCACTTAACACTCTGTATCTTAAGGCCTTTAGGTTTTTGTGTGCCCCCTCTAAGTCCCAGCGACATTGTCCTCCCCAGGGAGCACGTGCTTTTGTATAAATGGCTCATGTTTGGAGGACTCCATTCTCCGGATTGGAGAACTCTGAAGGTAGTGGTGAGAAGCGAACGGTCCAGAGCAGATCTGTCTCAATATGTCTTTCCTAGCTTTAAAACCACTCTTGTGGCATGTTATGTTAGATTTTCATTAAGGCAAACAGTTTGTATTTTATGAAGACATAAAAAAGTCAAACAAGAATAATACGTGTTGGCACAAAGAGGTCCTGCTCTGGTGCTCTTGGTCTGAAGCTTTTATTACTGAGGAAGGGCTGTGGCCACACACAGTCTCCCTTCCCCACCACACAGTGCCTGTTTGCTTTTTATTTGTCTCTGTGGCCAAGAAATTTAATTTTAGCTTCTGTAGATTCCTTTGGCTTCTGTTCTAAAAACCACTTTCATGAATTCTTCATATTTTACTACAGAGATGTGTTTATGTATTTCGTTAATGTATAATGAGAAGGTCAATTTTCTTTTTCGGAGGAAGATATTTTGAACTAGATTCTCACACTGTATACTTAGTGCTATAGAAACCAGGACATTGAAACATCTCAGTCTGGATTGGCTTAGGCATGAGCCACCCAAGAGAGGCGCCTACCTGCCAGAAAACAAAAACAAACCTTGGCCTTGACAAATTAGTAGTACAAGTTTTTCTTTCAAGAAAAATCTCTCCTTAAGAAGCATTTCTTGAAGAGCACCACTTGAATTGAAATTGCAGTCAGATTATTTTAATATTTTGTGGCATGCAATGCCTATGAAAAAGTCTTTTTGCTTTAAATAAGATATGGCTATGGGGAGCCCTTATTTTGTTTTTTAGTTTTGTTTCATTTTAATTTTTTTGTAAGTGCAATTAAAAACATTTCCCCCCCATTACAGTTAACATTCAGTGTGATTTGTATTAGTTTCAGGTGTAGAGCATAGAGGGACACTTTCCTTTAGCTTTTGTTTTGCTGGCCACAATTTAGAGGTCAGTGGACTTCCTCAGGGCACTATAGTACTACCAGAGGCCCGGTGCACAAAATTTGTGCGTGGGTATGGTCCCTAGGCCTGGCCTGCAATCAGGGCCATCTTCCCCAGCTTCCCACAGTGGGCCCTGCCCCACCCCCGCCACCCACCTCCGGTTCCCCGTTTGCCATCGGGCGATCAGAGCCTGCTGGCAAGGAAAAGGGACCAAGAGGTGGTCAGTGCACCTCAGAGTGACTGGTCAAGTGGTCATTCTGGTCGTTCAGCCATTAGGGTCAATTTACATATTACCCTTTTATTATATAGGATTATTCTAGAAAGATTAACGGACCAGGAATCTAGACTTCATCCAGCCAGTGCGGCTTTGGACTTCTGCCGCCACTGCTCAAGTGTGCGCCCAACAGCTCCTGATACAGAAGGTCCTTTCCTCCCACCAATTCTAGGTTCTGTGTTAACTCAAAGGGACTTCTGTCATTCTAGCTTGAAGGGGTCTCCTAGTGTCAGAGACCTTTGAGGACAGAATGGGGAGATTGGACTGAGAGAGTCATAAAAGAAATTAGAAATAAAGAAGACTTTAATCGCAAAAGCCAATTGTGAAATTTCTTATCTGGACACGGACCTCACAAAGGCCGGCCGGTGCCAGTCCTTTTTTCCTGCCCCTGTTCCCTGGAGGCCCGCTCAACATTGCGGATTCTACACACAAAGCAAAGCGATGGCAGAGTTTGTGGGTCGATAAGATGAAACTTGATCTGTGGGTCAGAGAGGCTCCTCACAGCTCTGCTTTCTAAGAGAACCTTCCGTTTATGGCCTCACATCAGATACTTCATATCTTGCTTGTGTGTAGAGCATCTTGTGTTTATCATTAAAATTTTATCTGGTGGTTACGATGCTTGTTTTCTGGGTCAGGTCTTGAATCCCTTTTCATTTGAGACAGCGGTGTTTGTGGTTACCTCATTCCCAATCAATGTTGTATTCACCAGGCTTTCTACAGTTATGTATCTCCAAGGAGCTTCTTAAAGAGACAGTGTCCACCTCATCATTTCTTTCTCTTCTGCTTATCTTGCTTATATTTTCCCCCTTCTTTTCCCTCTCTCTTTTTACACAAGTAGAATTTAGTTTGTATAGCGAGAGCTGAACTATGTAACATTTTTTGCATGTAAACCTACTAAATATATTTCATATAATTGATAGAGAGCAAAGACTCTTGGAAAGTTTCTTCTTTCCATCTTTTCAATCCTGTGTGTCAGTGTTCCTGGTGTGCAGTCACATTACTCAGGCCTACACTAATGTTTATTATGTTAAACTTACAGTTATCCGGTCTTTATTCTTCTTTTCGCACAGAGCCAGAGTAACTGTCAAAGGCTCCTTCACTCATACGCTCATCTGAGACCCTCAGGTACACAGCAGGCAGACAGGACCTGGCCCTGCTTGCTCGACGCTTGTTTTTCCAGCAGAGGAAACACATAATTCTCAAAGCTTGGATCTTTCACATATTGGCCCATCAGTCTTTACTTCCCTTACTGTCTCATGGATGATAATTTCTATTGCCTTTTCCTAATGTTACAGAATTTACCAGGTAACCGAAACATATGCAAGAGTACCTGGAGATACAGGAAAAAACCATTTATTTTCAGATGTTTCACATGTGCTAGTACAGTGACTCAGGGGGTCAGTTCTCCAAATCCTGAGTAAAACAATATGGAGGAAGCTCTCTCTTTATACCCCTGTATATGGATCAGACTTCCGGACTTTCCTCCGTCTTTGCAAAAAGCCCCCTGTGTTGGGATGGGGGCCGAGAAACCACATCTAAAGGCCTGGCCTCGTGCCAGCACTGGTAAGCCCCTCCAGGGGCTGTGGGTTGTTCATGGTTTACGCCCAGTGTAAAATGGGACTATTAGGTAAACATGTCTTGCAAGACCGGATAATTAAGGAATGGGTAGTGACTATAGGCTAACAGGAATGTTCATTAGGGATACAGAGTCAGGCTACTAGCATCCCCCCTGTCTCACCAAATGTCCTATTTTCCTCATCACTAATGTTCTAAGTCCTTTGGAATTTGTGTCCAACCCACCTTTCTCCTCATTACTCTCCTCAGTGTACCTTAGCGTTTTCCTGCACTGTTCTAATTAGTTATCTCTGACCACATCTTTGTAAAATGGAAATGTAATTTACATAACATAAAATTCACCCTTTAAAATGGTATGTCAGTGATTTGGGTTTATTTACGAGGTTTGCAGCTACCCACCATTACCTGTGATGAACATTTTCATCACACCCAACAGAAACCCAGTCCCCATTCTTTAAAGCCCAACTGGATTCTTGTACTCCCCAATAGATGTCCATAGCACTCGAGCCTGTGAACCCCTTCACCCCCACACCAACATCTACCCTTCCCATCTCCCGGGCGAGTGATGAGCTACAGCTGAAAGGGCAGCTAATCCTGTGGCTTCTCCGTTTCCCCAAACGCTTTTGTTTATATTGTTATTTTAACTTTACAGCCATGTATTGTCTTTCCAGTTTATAAGCATCTTTTAAAACTGGAGGTGGCATGTAATCTTTCATTAATGATCATAGTACCTACACATCATTTTGTCTGAAGTTAGCATTAAAATGTAATATATAGGCTGATTCTCCCCCCACTTATATTTTACATTATGTAAGAAAAATGGAGAAATTCCTAATTTCTCTTATCTATTTTCTGATTCCTTTGTTTTTGCAACTTAGAATCATAGCATTTTATGTATTATTTATTTATTCATTTTAAATATACTTTTATTAATGTCAGAAAGGAAGGGAGAGATAGAAACATTAGTGATGAGAGAGAATCATTGATCGGCTGCCTCCAGCATGCCCCACACTGGGAATCAAGCCTGAAACCCAGGACCCTTTAGTCCGCAGGCTCTATCCACTGAGCCAAGCTGGCTAGGGGGAATCATACGATTTTAAACCTGGAAGGGACTTTAGAGATTGCCTATTCCCAGACACTCATTTTGTGAGAGATAACGGGTCCAGGGAGGTCTGATGAGCCGGGATTGGCACGTGCGCCTGGCCCACCGTGCTGTCCCTCTGCGGTGTCCACACGTGGAGCCAGCCCTCCCTGCTATTCTGACTGCTGGTCTGTTATAGGGTCGTTTTTGTTTTTCTCTGTGGCATGCCTCTTTCTTTTCTGTTAAGAATAAAAGCAGCAATAAAGCCATGCTGCTTTTCTAAAACTGTTAGAAAGTGGAGAAGAAAGCCATCTGAATTGTTGCATGCTAACACAACTCTGGTTATGGTTTTTGATGTGTGTAGTTCATTTTTCGGTAGTTTTTTAAAATACATATTTTTACATAATATAATAATAGCTTACATTACACTTTGGCCTTCACTAAAATGATGTTTTTTCCATGTTGTTATATACATTTCATTACATCCTTTGATTTGTTGCAGAAGCTCCTAGGATACAATTATATCCTAATTTTCTTACTCATTTCCCTAGTACTAGACATTAAAGTCATTTCATGTGTTAGTTATTGTACAGTGTGACTATTTTCTGTATAGAGGTTTGCAGATTTTCCCCTTTTTAGTACTGTAAATCTTCTTATTTAAAAACTATAAAACATGCATTATAGAAACTTTGAATTCCACAGAAATTCGTAGACTAAAGAGTTGAAGTTCTTCCATTACCTTCCTCTAGTCTAATTGTTTTCCTAGGCTGGAGTCCCGTAAGTGGAGTTGATAGATTTGGAAGAGTGAATTTTTAGACTTTCTAGGTTAAATTATTTTAAATTGCCTCATAATCCTCAACTTCTTTCCAATTTAACTTCTTGCTTTGCTGTCTAAACCATCCCTCAAGCCTGCTCTCTGGAGCAAACCTGCTTTCTGTGAATAGCATAAACAGTCAGAGCACACCCCTGTTTACTGCCCGCAGCCTAGCCTCCTGCAGTGGTTCTTTCCCCTCCTCCCACTGAGCGACACTCTCACAGGTCCCAGGTGGTCGCAAACCAATGGCCTTTTTTTTGCCCCATCCCCTTCGGCCTCTTGGTACTGTTTGATCTTGTTGGCTGGACCCCTCTTAATATGTGGAGATGATGAATTGAGCATCTTTGTATCCTTAGGTCCTAACACCAGTCTGAGCACCCAGGAAACTTGGGGGGAAGTGCGGACGGAAGGAAAATTCTTATGTCTGAAACCCTACAGTCTCTGAGCTTCCTCCCTGCATCTTTGAGCCGCCTGCCTCCTGCTCTGGCCTTCCTCTGGCCTTTCTTGTGCTCTCATGTGGCCCCTTAGCACATTCCCAGAAAATGCCTGAGCCAATTGTTTTCTTTGTTGTTAGGTCAGTGAAGTTCCTTCAACTGTGACTAAGTCATTCAGACACTGTTTTTACTTGCATTTTCCAGCTAAAATTTCCTATTTCTTTAACTTGAGAAAACTTCGTGTTGCAAAGCCACCAACCTCTGTACAATAAGCCACCTGTCTGTCTTTCTGGGGGTTCAGCAGTGGCTGCACTTTCTCTGGGATCTGATATCACTCCTGAAATATCATGAGGTCCAGTGTGTGCTCTCCTTGTATTTACAAAAAGGAGATGTTATCTAGAAAGTTGGTTGGTAATAAGTGATCAGAAAGTGTGTTTTCTGTTTGTTTCTTTGTTTTATTTTGGTTTTTGGTGGTGACAGCTCTGAGAATTTTACAATATTTTTCAAATTATGTTTATCACCAAGGGAGAAAGAGTGAAGAAACGAGGCCATGAAGGCATCCATGCACTGTTCTGATGTCCAGGCCACTCTTGCTCCCCAGGTGCACTGTGGGAGGGAAGAGTGTTGGAAACAGATGATGTCATGAGTCACAGAGGTCACATTAGAGAACCCGAGATGTAGGTCTAGGTATAATTGCCAGGAGCATGTTTCCTGTGCTGCCACCTAGTGAGGGAGAGCATCTCCGGTGAAACTGCAGGAGGAAGTCAGACCAGGGAGGGTCATGGAGGCCTTGTGCTGCTCTGCTCTGCTAACCGTTAAGCTATTAGCCCATCAGAGCTTTTATCAGAGGCCCAGGAGTGTGGTGATGTTTTGCTATAAATTCCTTCCTGCTTGTTATTACGATTCCTAAGTGTGAAATGTGTCAGTTTGCATAAGAAAGCACACTTTTCTGTTTACATTATAGACAATTTCTCCCACTTTTGGTTTTTAAAATATCAGGCACTGTCTTTGTATTGGAAGTTTTTCTCAGTTCTCTTAAGTGTGTTTCCACTGGTAGGATATGCCTTTTTAGGATACAGTCCCCACCTTTACTAGAACAATGACTCACTGTGTCCATGTTTCTCTTCTGCCAAGTGTGGGTAGAGGGAAAAATGTGTCATTTAATGTTGCAAAAGATTAGCTCTCTCCTTTCCCTAAAAATATTCTGTTGTCCCATTTGCTCTCATGTATTTTATCCATCTCCATTCTCTTCGAGGCAAGTGTGCCCCCACACCTCTCTCAAGCAGCCGAGTGACCTCTGGCTGTCGGCTGTCATGGCTTTCATTTTTATTAGCTCTGTCTTTCCACACAACCTGGACATCAAACGTGAGAGTGTTTACAGGCTTTCTATACAGGAAGCAAAAATTTGAGCTAGTTTATATATGCATGAATCTCTGTTTGCCTATTGGCACTTACAGTAGAATGATAACCTTATTCTTAGCCACTTTTTCCTCCAGTTATTCCAATAATTAAAAATGTGCCTTTGTATTGACCAGGTGCCATGACAAAATACGGCTTTGATCAGAAATAGAGTATATTTTCCCAGAATTTTAAAAATATTTTCTATTCAGGAGCCAAAAACCTTAAGGATGGTGTATTAGATACTCTACTAGTTTCATGTTGATATGGAACTTTTGGACTTGAACCGGATTCTTTGTCCGCCAGAATCAAAGAATGAATCCATGGACAGAGGGTAGTATAGCAAAAGTGGAGATTTATTGGAGAACGATATAGACTCCCATGTGGAGAGGGGGAAAGGGTCCCACAGACTTCCTGTTTCTATGGTTTATTAAGGCTGCAGTTCCTGTGTCCTGATATCCCTTCTGATTGGTCAATATTCCCTTTGAAAGTGATTACTACAGTGATTCCTGAGGCCCTCCTCCCTCACAGTCCTTCCATTCCTTCTGGGCTTTCTTCTTCCTTCTGTATTTTGTAAATATAGACCTTTTTTGGCTACTTCCAGTTCCCATGGCTTATGGAAATGAAGCTGCACTGGCTTCCTTGTGTTAGGGAGATGTACCTTCTCCCAGTCTATAGCCCTGTGTTTTCCCATGGACCCCAATTTAAAAAATTCCCTAATCCTGCCTATATTCCCTTAAAGTTCCTGTTTCAATGTCAAAGTATAAAAAATGGGTAATACCTAGGACTACTTTGCAGCTCTTCAGATAACAGATGTTTTTTAAATACAAACTGGTGATAAAAGTTGCATTAGGCAAATGTCACCCCATATTTATACTTACTAAGTCATATTTAGCCTTTTTCTTTAAAAAACACACACACAAAACTTTCTCTTGTCAGTTTCCCTTTCAACCTCATTTTATATTGATTTTGTGCTGCTGCTTATTATGGCATTGGGCTGCTTCCCATAAGGAATTTGATCATTACCCGTTAGGGACCTCTTTTTAAAAATACTTTTAAATTTATTTATTTTCTGCTGTGAGGTATACATGCTCTTCTGGTAAATAAGTCTGAGGTAAGGTATTGATAAGAGACGAGAGGAGAGCATTGCATTTATTATGTCCTTAATGAAGGAGCTCCAGAATGTCCTTAATAAATACTGGTGAACTCATGATTGCATTTATCCATCTCTGGTTCTCCAAGGAATAATGGGAAGGGCCATAGCTACAATAACTCCGCATAATCATCATTGACTCTGGCTCTATTGATTGTGATTAACCAAGATGTATGGAAAACAGTTTTAAGTGTGTAGTGCATGTATCTCGTAAGGTCCATTAAGATGTTCATTATTTTTCAATTGATGCGTCTTAAGCTGCACTTGATGTTTGTAGGAGTACATTTCCACAAAAAGACTGCTCTGTGGGACTGAGTTCATTTTGTTAATTGCATAATACAACACAGCCATGTTTCATAGAAAACAGTAAATACTCTTGCTTTCATTGATTTGTAATCTTTGGTATTGCTAACGAAAGGATGGAGTATACAAGTAGTTCTTAAAACCTCCACACATTAAGGGAATAGATGTTTCTTGCGATGTGGGTGCTGTACTTTTAGGGGCATCTGCCTAATTGCCCTGTAGGCTTTAAATCACTTCATCGTGTAAGTTTTAAGTCAGGAGCTTCATTCAACATTTACAAGCACAGATAAATGCTGCAGACACATCTCTTGTTTGTGGCAAGGATATCTCCCTTGCTCATAGCCTGCCCCAGAATATAGACAGTGTGGAGGATGGTAGAATAGGGGGTGAGCAGGGCATCGGAACATGCTGGGAGAGGCACCTGCAGTCTCATAGTCACCTGGGTTTCTCCTGGACAGTGACTTCTCAGCCGAGTCTGGAAGGATGGTTAGAGATTAGCTAGGTAGAGTTTAGTATGGGGCAAGGATGCAAATAACTTGTAGGTAGGCTGCTACTCCTCACTCCCAAATCGGCACTGGGCATTGATAACCCTTTATAGCATCTATTGATCTGGTGAGCTGGATGGAATACAGCTCAGAATCCTTCTCAACACAGGGCGGTAGGCAAACACTACTAATTTATTGGATTTGACACACAAATGAAACCATTTGCTGTTCCTGGTCTGAGGCCTCACTCATAACAAGGCTCCTTCTGGCTGCTGTGTGTATTTGGTCAGAATAGAATTGTGACTTCTTTGGGGGGTGGGGAGCTGAATGAGTATGGCTCTGTAGAGAGTAAACTTTTACCATCCAGTACATATGTCCTCCCACATCATCTGTGAAGTAGGTGTGGGAGGCCCCATTGCATCTGCCCACCCACACTCCCTGCCAGCATCCTGAGCTTTTTTGTTGTTGCCATTGGCTTCTTGCCTTGCAGTTGAGATACAGTGGTCGAATTGATGAGTTAGGTCAGGGGCTGTGTCCTGCAAGCCTGAGTCACAATATTGGAAACAATAAATTTCTTATATTGCACTTAAATGGGGATGGTTCTTAAAAGCTGTATTAGTTTAAAGACACTGTCATCTGAGGAGATGGAGTGGCTTGTTGGCTAAGCAGCACATTGAAAAAAGCCCAAGAACCTGTTTAGATCCCAGTTGTGCCACTAAAATGTTTCTTGTGACCTTGTGTAAGTCACTTAACCCCATTCCCAGCTTTCTTAAATCAAAACAACCCCCAGGTTATTATGAAGAGTTTTGGCAAACACTGTTTTCAGCAAAGAAGAGCTGGCACCTGGAAGCAAAACTGAAACCGTGCCCCGCCTCTCTCACTCTGCTAGACATTTATATGAAAAGAAAGGTTAAAGGTTGTTTTTTAGCTGTCTGTCTGCCCTCTTTTTCTTCCGGTTTTTTAGTCCAAATCAGTAGTCTGTTTATTGGAGACTTACAAGTTAATGAAAGCTCTTTGGTGATAAATCATTTTAAATTGGCAATTCCTCTGGCGTGCTGAGCTTGAGAGAAGGCTGTATTCCCATTCTTTCAACAAAAAATCAGCTGTGGTCTGTGACCCATTTATTTGGAGGTAAACTCAGCCTTGCCAAGCATAAAAAAAGATGGCGAAGGCATACAGTTTCACTGGCCCGTGCCATGCCTGGGACATCCTTACTGGTTTGGAAAAGGCTGCTTCTTCATTGTTTCTTTAGTGCTCTTCCATTAGTTGCAGTTGTACTTTGCACAGGCACTAATTAGAGAGCCATCAGCATTGGGGTCCAAAGGCTTACTGACAATGCAACTGTCATAGTGGTGTCTTAATTGGTTGAGTGTAATTGCCACTAGGCAGCGATAAAGACATCTGGAGCTCTGGAGAAAAATCAACCCTTTCCCCTACCTTGCTTGGATATCTGTTCTTGCTTCTCCTGGCCAAGGTTGGTAAGTGCTTGTAGATCACATTTAGGGTTTGGTCCAGGTCCCTCTGCCCTACCAGTGTTGTACCCTGGTGAAAATGTTTCTTTAGCACTGAGGCCCATTGCCACTGCTGTGGCTGCTTTCACCCGTGTTAGATTTTAGAACCTGCGGTGGAGTCATCACACTATTTATTCTCTCTTCCTATCATGAGAGAGACACAAAGCCTCTTACATTTTGCTTCCTAAGTCATTTTGTAGCAAAACGTTTGTTATTATCATGCTCTTTAACCATGAAGAATGGAGTTAATCTAAATGGCTGTCTGTGGACAACCTTATGTTTATCTTGTGTTTTATAATGATTTTAATCAGTTTAGAAACACATGCAAGAATTCTAATGCATGTTGATGTGTGCCTTCGGGGTATTTAATTGATCAATAGTACTGGAAGGTGGGGAGCAGATACAGAAGGAGGTGCCACTGAAACCATTTGAGTTACTTGTGGATGTCCCCTTTCAGCCATTTGTTTACTGTTAGCTGTGTGTAAGGCACTGTGATGGAGGCTGTGGCACTGAGATATGGCCTTCCCGAGGACTTGACACTGAGGAGACATGGAATGTAGCAGTGAATGCCTTTTCTGCAGATATTTATGGGGCATAGTAGTTGAGTCAGAGAAGCCTTCATGGAGGAGGAGAGCCTTTGCTAGACCTTGAGGAGTTGGTGGACTTGGGGTAGGTCAGAGGTTCTCAATCTTGGCTGTACATTGGAAATATTGATACCTGGTTCCACCTCCAGAGACTCATTTTTTTGTTTTTGTTTTTGTTTTTAAATATTTTTATTGATTTCAAAGAGTAGGGAGAGGGAAAGAGAGAAACATCAATGATGAGAATCATCCATTGACTGCCTCCTGCATACCCCACACTGGGGACCGAGCCCACAACCCAGGCATGTGCCCTGACTGGGAATTGAACCATGACCTCCTGGGTCATAGATTGACCCTCAACCACTGATCCACCCTGGCTGGGCAAGAGAGTCAGTTTTAATTGGTCTGGGGTGTGCTTGCGTATCAGGAATCTTAAAAGCATCTCAGGTGATTCTATAATGTACAGTCAAGATTGAGGCACATTGGGCTGCGTGGGGAGGAAGGGAGACCTCCAAAAAAAGCTGGTTGCTGTGAGCCGAGATTCCGAGGCCGGAGTGTTCAGAAGCCAGTGAATGGAGGCTGGCTCATGCCAAGGAAGAGGAGGAAATGAGGCTGGGAAAAGGAGTGGGCGCCAAGTTGTGGAGTGTTCTCAGTGCTAGGCTAGTAATTACAACTTCATTCTATTAGGTGTTAGGACTACATATTTACAGAGGACTTTCTGGGTGTCCAATGCTCTTCTAGTCTGACTGTTCCAGTCACTGATCCACAACTGTGAGCAAGACCCAGCCCCTGACTTTAAAAGTTAGTAGGTTTGTAGGGGAGATAAACAGTCAAATAATCACACACACACAGTTGCCTTGAAAGTAAGTCTAGGTTGTGTAGATCATAGGGCACATGGTCTAGGAGGGTAAAGGGAGAAAGGCAGGATGAGTCATGGAGTCAAGTATTTTTGAGGACTTGGCTTGTGCAAGGTTAACTGGAGGTGGGAGAGGCTTAGATGGAGGGGGGCTGCTGCCATGGTACAGCTGTGAGGACTTGGGGCATGTAGACTAGAGTGGCTTTCCTGGGAATGAGAAGAAAGGCTGCAGCGATTTGAATGTATATTGCAGTGTGGTTAGTGGGCAAAAAAAAAAAAAAAAAAAATCACCAGCAAAAATAAGGAATTCACCAATGGGCTACTTTGGTGGTGAGCTGAAACTTTTGAGGACCGCATGCATTTAATGTTGCAGCGTGAGTGGGACAGCTTCATTCATGGAAGAAAAGGCTTGCTGAGGGTATTAGATGTTAATGGAGTGCTCTTCTCTGTGGTATCTCTGCCCTTCCTCTCCTCTTCCCTAAGCAATGAGAGAGCAACACGTTGCATCTCACAGGTCAGTGTTGTGGGACTCAGCAGTTTTCTAAGTTTTGTTTGGTGGTGGTGGTTTTACCTGGGACCTCATCATATGAAGCGGATTGGGGGGAGGGTGGATCTCAGCCACTAAAACTCTCTTCTCCGTACTATGGCACCTAAGGGTGCCACAAAGGATCACATGAAGACCACTGTGGTCCCATGTACACGTAATAAAAACCAGAATGACTGAGACTATTGGAGTAGAAGTACATTTTCCGGGTTTGTGCAACTTCTTTTTCTCCAAGTTCTTTAGTTCTCTGATCTCCAAATTCCCTTTCTTCACTCACCTCCTCTGAATTTCTGAAAGATGTTGTCATCCTTCTCACCTTTCTTTTCTGAATCGGAGTTCCTTTCACTTCGAAATTAACCCTGAGAATCTACTTACAAGTCTAGAATTCCAAACGTGTCATCTCTGTTGAATGGCTCTCGCTAATAAGGAAGTGGCCTTACTCCGGGGATTGCCGGAGTCATTTCCGGAGAGTCAGGGTGAGCCTGGAAGTTTTGGTGCGGTGGGGTGTGTGCTTGTGTGGGTGCCTCGTTATGGAGGGTCGTCTGGAACAGCGCCTGGAGGGCCCAGGAGCCAGCAGCCGAACTTCGGCGGTGCTATCGGCACCCATCCTGCTCATGCATCACCAGGCTAATGACTCCGTGGAGTTCCTGTTTATTGAGGATGAGTGGTCGGTCAGACAGGCCCATCAGCTCAGGGTTAGACAGCACGTGCCTCTTATTTGGCTCTCTCTACTCGCACCCTCTCTTCATGCTGTCTGCAGGGAGAGGCCCCTCCAACCTAGAGAATCTGCAACACAGTCTTTGTATTTACTGCCAGTTATTAATTTGAGAGAAAGTAAATGAACCACTCCTGAATTAAGAGTATTCTTAGTTTCCTTATTAAGAAATCTCACACGAGAA
The DNA here is from genome assembly GCA_027563665.1 of Antrozous pallidus. Taxonomy (NCBI): domain Eukaryota; kingdom Metazoa; phylum Chordata; class Mammalia; order Chiroptera; family Vespertilionidae; genus Antrozous; species Antrozous pallidus. Next base: position 23,149,464 of record CM050528.1, read on the forward strand.
ATTGATCTATAACTACTTTGTAATCAATCATGCCATAGGTTGCAGTAATTAAATAAACCTCAGAGGTTATTGTGTTCAACTCCACACTTTTAACATGGGATCAAAGAAACCCTGAAAGGCCCAGCTGGTGTGGCTCAGTGGTTGAGCATTGACCTGTGAACCAGGAGGTCGTGGTTTGATTCCTGGTCAGGGCCCATGCTGGGTTGGGGGCTCAGACTCCAGTGTGGAGCGTGCAGGAGGCAGCCAATCGACGGTTCTCTCTCATCATTGATGTTTCTATCTTCCTCTCCTTTCCTCTGTGAAATCAAAAGTATATATTAAAAGAAACCCCGAAAGAACATGGCTTGGAAACCCCCTAAATTGTCTGCCTGTGTTTGTGTGGGTACAACATCTCTGATATGCCTCCCGCAGTTGTTTACATGCTGAATGGAGCCTCTGTAGCAGATGTAAGGAACTTAGCGTAAATACCCCAGTGGCAGGCAGTGCACCACCTCATCATCTGGCCCGTCCATTTTCCTAGTGGCCTCGTATCTGAGCAGGTTCTGGCCCTGCCGTGGCTTTGATGGAGAGCTTCATTTGTTGGAGTGGCAGTAATAATAGCAGAGAGTGAGGGCTCCTATTTTCTAAGTGGGCAAAACTGGGAGTGTCATGCATTTCAGCAAGAGCTTTTCATGAGAAGGCAGCATTGTCTGGCTGCTAAAGGCAAGATTTAATTGTTTCAGCAAATCAATTAGTCTTTAGGGACTTTAATCAGTCAAATCTGATGCATGGATGAGGTATTAGAAAGCTTGTGCCTGGAAAACCATTAGTCCTTAGTTTCTTTCTGCCTGTCTTTCTTGTGTGTGTATGTATGTAAATACTGTGGCTTCTACAAATTTCTCCTAGTGACCTCTTTACTGGAAGAACTTAAGGTTATAACAGTGTAAAAGGAAAAACAAGGAGATCTCAATACCCACTTTTTTATGGTATGGTGTTCTCTTGAAGTTGTTAGCGTTGTGCTCTGAGAATGTGAAAGGTGTTCACAGCCTTTATGTTACCCAGGGTGACAGTTTCTCCTGCTGGAGTCACTCATCTGAACATTGTTGCAGGGGTAGTTCCACTGCAACCAAATCTTGCTCTTCTGTTGTTTGAAGGCTCTCCCCTTCTCTCCACTATGGCCCTGCTCTCTGTCTCCACTTGGAACCAACTGGGTCCTTCTTTTCCAGATACACGTCAGGGGACGTGAGGGTGTGGGACACCCGCACCTGGGACTACGTAGCTCCCTTCCTGGACTCCGAGTATGAGGAGGATGAGTCTGGAATGCAGCCATATGTCCTCTTTGTGAGGATAAACAGCTCGCTGGCAGTAGCAGCTTATGAGGACGGTAAGTAACCACAACCCTCATCCCTATTAAGGAAAAAAAAAAAGCTTTACAAAAATTAAGCAGCTGTGGCCAGCTCCCCCATGTAATCCCTGCATACATACACATGGGCACACACACATGTTCACACACATATACTCACTCTTGCCTTTATGTGAAAAATTGGCCAATAACCCTCCATGCTTTAGTGGGCATCGGAACACAGCACCCATTATACCGGTGCCTCATGCTGACTGGAGCTGTCAGTCTGGTGTGAGTCAGGCGAGGGCTGGCTAAGCCATCTTAACAAAGGACTTGTTTGGTGTAAAATATTAAATATACTTGGCCTACTTTTCCTTTAGTCTCTGCCTAGTTCAGAGGGAACAGTGGAAAGGGTAGAGATAGATAATCTATTGACAGATATGGAAAAATAAAAATAAAAGTCAGTGCCTACTTTTCTGGCACTCACATGATTTATGGTAATATATTGTCTCACTGGGACTGATTTTTGTACACAAGCAACTGTGGACTTCAGAAGTAGTTGAGAATAGTCTAATATAGGAACACTTGACAGTTTATAGCTAATAGGAATAATAGTTGAAATGACTGTGAAAATCCTATACTCCTACCTCATGCTCCTGTCTGCCACTGTAGTGTAAAATTTGAATTTCCAGAAACTGGTTTCCTACTTGCCTGACAGCTGGTCCACAGATAGTTGAGAATGTTCGTGTTCATGTCATGGCTCCATTGCATATCTTCAGACTTAGTGTTACTGGTTGGCTCAGAGGGAAACCACTCGGTAAAGTAAGTTATGAGGAATTTCATATTCATATGCCATTGGGAAAAAAATTTGGGCTGACATTTTTAAAATTTTTCATTTTATTATTTTAAGAGCATTAATGCTGTTCTTTTGGCTTGACATTAGTGGACCCATTGATAACCTTTTTTTTTTCCAGCCTCTAGATATTCAGCTAAGCTGGGTTTCTTTTGGTATGTAATATTTTTTGTCTGTTTTTGAGTTCCTGGATAGATAACATATGAGCAGCTTGAGTGTCTCCACTACTTTCCAAATGATCAATGAAATGTTGTAATACTTTTTAGTTAGAATCATACAGATTTAGAAGTATCCAGTAGCATCCCCCTGCCACACATATGTATGCACACATGTACATTTTTCTTCTGAAGGGGAAAATGAGGTCCAGAGCCACCAGCTAAGTGAATTGCTTGCCAATGAGTCATTAATCAGTGTTGAATCCAGAACTGTCCTGTGTCCCTGGGGCCCTGCGTGGTCGTAGTGCTGGTCAGGTAACAGTGAGCACAGACACAGGCACCTAGTTCTGTACCCCCACGTCTCATATCTGTGAGCTTGAAAACAGAGTTTGAGGTGATGTGCAAGTGTGCTGCAGGTTTATATTGTTGGTTAGAATTGTCTTTGTCACCAACACTGGGAGATCATGTAGATATGAAAGAGAAACTACTTTTATCTGCATGTACTTGTCAAAATATACACTGAGTGGCCAGATTATTATGATCCCTGAATGCATAATGATCTGGCCACTCAGTGTATATCCTATTCTATATAATAAAAGGCTAATATGCAAATTGTCCCCTCTACCAGGAGTTCTGCTAGCAGGCAGGCCGGCCAACCGCCCATGTACCCTCCCCCTGGCTAGGCTGGCCGGACCCCACCCATGCATGAATTATGCCCATGTGCACATGCACACACGAGTACACACATACACACTCAGTGGCCAGATTATTATGCGTTCAGAGTTCATAATCGTCTGGCCACTCAGTATGTATTAAATAACTTGGTTTTTAATGAAATTTCATACTTAAAGTTCAAACAGCAAAAAAGTATGAAATGTAAACAAAATGTATCCTGAAAGAAGTTGCAGTGTTCCTCCCTGTTCCTCTCTCTCTAAGCTCCCTCACATTTCACACGTAGACGCTACTCTAGGTATTTTCTGCACCATTTTTTTCTTCTCCAGACAGCACATCTTGTATCTTTCTCTATTACCACTTACAGGTGGCCCTTGTTCCTTCCAGCCTGTGCAGTGTCACATCACGTGACTGTGCTCTGACTTACTTCTTAGGGCTCTCGGTGATGCACACATGGATGACTTGTTTTTCTCATTAAAAACATTGCTGCAAGCAATATCCTTGAACAAATATTGTGATGGATGGACTTGTGCAAGTATTTCCACACGTTGTGAGAAGAGAAGGGCAAATAACTAGTAATTACCAAGGTGGAGGCTGCAGATGCTTTTACATTTTTATAAAGATTGCCATCTTAGCCTCTGAAAAGGTATGAGAATGATCGTTTCTTCGTGCCTATTGCAGAGGTGGAAATGGCATCTCACTGATATTTATATGAACGCCTTTTCATTGTGTTAGTAGTTGTTTATATTTTTTTCTCTGCAAATTTCACATTCTTATTTTCCCCTTTTTTCTTTGTGTTATTTTTTTAAATCCTCCTGAGAATATTTTTCCATTGATTTTTAGGGAGCGTGGAAGAGAGAGGGAATGACAGAATATCAACGTGAGAGAAACAGATTGGTTGCCTCGGCCCGATGTGCCTTTGACCGGAATCAAATCTGGGACCCTTTGGTCCGCAGGCTGATGCTCTGTCCACTGAGCCAAACTGGCCAGGGCTGTGTTATCTTTTCTGGTTGAAAAGAAAAGACTAAGGACTATTTTAAATATCTTATTAATTTGACATTTACGCTTCAGTGAACTGTGTTTGTGAGTTATTTTTCTAGTTGATAGTTGTGTGTGTATGTGTGTGTGAGATTTTAATTTTTAATTAATAAACGAGTGGGTTTTATAGCTTAATATTTTTACTAAGCATATATTTTTGAAGATGTAAAATAAAATGAGTACAAACAACTAATAACACAATGAAAATATATTGGGAGGTCTTGCTTCTATTAATTTTTGTCAACTCCATTCTAAAGCAGCCATATATTTTTGTTGTCAATCCTAACAAGTATTTTTGCATTGCAAATATTAATATTAACTTTTATGCCCTCTTTTTAAAATAAAGGATGATATACCACCTTATAGTAATCTATAACTTGGCTTTTTTAACTTAATAATATATCTTTTTATTGCATAAATTTGATATGTAACATTGTATAGTTTAAGGTGTATAGTGTATATATTTATACTAGGGGCCCAGTGCATGAAATTCGTGCACTGGGGGTGGGTGGTTCCTCAACCCAGCCTGCCCTCTCTCACATACTGGGAGCCCTCGGGGGATGTCCAACTGATGGCTCACCCCCAGCCTGCCCAAGGCCTTTAGGCCTTGGGCATCCAGCCATCGCCCTGCTCAGCTCAGCCCTGGCTGCCTGCGACCACCCGGCCCCGGGGGCTGAGTGCTCACCGCCACTTCTGCTCACAGCGCCCCTGGGCCGGGCGCTCCCTGCCGCCGCCACCGCTGCCACCGCCGCCACCACCACCACCACCACCACCACCACCACCGCTGTTGGCTGCCGCTGCTTCCCTTCACAGCACCTGGGGGCTGGGTGCTCACCGCCACCACCATTTCATCTCCACTCCCGGGGCCCGGTGCTCGTGCCACTTGGGCCTGCCCCACTTGGCCCTGCCCCCACTCCTGATTGGCTGGTAGCATAGCCAATCAGAATACCAGCCAATCAGGAGCGAAGGTATGGTCAAATTTGCATGTTTTTCTTTTATTATATAGGATAGTGTAGTACTAGAGGCAAGTACTTTAGACTCAGTGCAAGAAATTCATGCAGGGGGGCTGTCCCTAAGCCCAGCCTACACTCCAATCTGGGATACCTCTCACAATCCAGGACTGCTGGCTCCCAACCACTCACCTGCCTGATTGCCCCTAACTGCTTCTGCCTGCCAACCTGATCACCCCCAAACACTCCCCTGCCAGTCTGGTCACCCCTAATTACTCTCCCCTACAGGCCTGGTCACCCTCAACTGCACTCCCCTACCCTACTGCTCTGGTCACCCCTAACTTCCCTCCCTTGCCAGCTTGATCACCCCTAACTGCCCTCAATTGCAGCCTGGTTGTCCCTAACTGCCCTCCTCTGTAGGCCTGGTCCCCCCAAACTGCCCTTCCCTACAGGCTTGGTCCCCCACAATTGCCCTCTTCTACAGGCCTTGTCCCTCACAACTGTCCTCCCTTGCTAGCCCGGTCACCCCTGCCTTCCCTTGCCAGCCTGGTCACCCCTAACTGCCCTCCTCTGCTGGCCCAGTCATCCCTAACTGCCTTACCCTGCAGGCCTGATCACCCGCAACTGCTCTCCCTTGCAGGCCTGGTCCCTCCCAACTGCCCTCCCTGCTCGCCTGATTGTCCACAACTGCCCTCCCCTACTGGCCATCTTGTGTCCACATGGGTGCAGCCATCTTTTGTGTTGGAGTGATGGTCAGTTTGCATATTACCTTTTTATTATATAGAATGATTGCCAGGTACAGTATTATTGTCTAAATTCATTATACTGTGCATTAGAACCCTATGGTTCATTTATTACTTGTTACACGTTTATACCTTTAGACATCATCAATCATTTCCTCTGGTAACCACCATTTTACTGTTTTTTTTTACAGTTTTGACTTCTTTAGATTTCACATATAAGTGATTACACAGCATTTGTCTTTCTCTTTCTGACCATCTCAGTTAGTATAATATGCTCAAGATTCATCTATCTTGCTGCAAATGGCAAGAGATTGTCCTTTCTCTTGGCTGAATAATATTCTGTTGTGTATATGTACCACATATTTTTTACCCATTCATCTCTTGTGGGCATTTGGGTTGTTGCTATAACTTGGCTATTGTAAATAATGCTCTGATACACATGCATATCTTTTTTTTTTAAATCCTCACCCAAGTCATTGCCATTGGTTTTTAGAGAGAGGGGAAGTGAATGCAAAGAGAGAGAGAAATATTGATGCAAGGAACATTGATTGGCTGCCTCCTGCGCGCACCCATACCTTGCAGCGTATGGGCTGGCCCCTCTGTGACTGAGCCACGTCAGCCGGGCAGCGTGCCTGTCGGGAAAGGGCAAGCGTGCTGGTTTATACAACATACACCTCTTTTCCATGCCTGCATACTATTCCATTGTTGGGAACAGTGTATTGTTTTTGCCTGTCGGGAAAGGGTGTGCGTGCTGGTTTATACAACATACACCTCTTTTCCATGCCTGCATACTATTCCATTGTTGGGAACAGTGTATTGTTTTTGCCTGTCGGGAAAGGGCGTGCGTGCTGGTTTATACAACATACACCTCTTTTCCATGCCTGCATACTATTCCATTGTTGGGAACAGTGTATTGTTTTTGCCTGTCGGGAACGGGTGTGCGTGCTGGTTTATACAACATACACCTCTTTTCCATGCCTGCATACTATTCCATTGTTGGGAACAGTGTATTGTTTTTGATCTATTGCTATTACAATGTTGTAATGGAAGACCTTGTATATGACATTTTGTAGTTTCCTTTAAAAATGCAAATGGGGTTATATTGTTTTGCACTCTTACCAACAAGATATGAAGACATTCTTATTTCCTTACAGTTTTATGAGCAAAGTATATTTCAAACTTTTAGGTATTTGTCACTTTGATAGAAAAGAAATGGTATCCAACTGTAATTGCAGTTGACATTTGAGTTTTTTATATCTGTACCTACTACTTATAATTTTTTGTTTCCCTTCTGGTTATATATGTATGTATTAGAGGCCCGATGCAGAAAAATTGATGCACTGGGGGTGGCTGGGGGGGGGGGTGGGGGGACCGCCTGTGAGTCACACAGGGCATGTTGACTCAGCCCAACCTGTGACCTCTCGCAGTCCAGGATCCTTTGGGGGATGTCCACTTGCCAGGTTAGGCCTGCTTCCCAGGGGATCAGGCCTAAGCTGGCAGTCAGACATCTCTTTGACAGCCTGGTCGCCCCTAACTGCCTCTCCCTGCCCGGCTGGCCTAGTTGCCCCACACAGCCTGTTCGGTTGCGATGGTCGCTTAGGCTTATATATAGAGAGAAATAGGATATATATGTGTGTGTGTGTATATATGTATTGAAATATGTTTTGATTGATTTCAAAGAGGAAGGGAGAGGTAGAGAGAGATAGAAATATCAATGATAAGAGAGTAATTGATAGACTGCCCTTCGCATGCCCCACACTGGGGATCAACCTTGCAACCCAAGCATGTACCCTGACTAGGAATTGAACCAGGACCTGGTTCATAGGTCGACGCTCAGCCATTGAGCAACACTGGCCAGACTAGTGTTTTATATTTAAGTTTTGATTAATAATAGAGTCCATCCTGGAATAGTATGAGAGATGAATTTGAATATATCCTTTTTCTAGCATCTCTTTTTAGAAAGTCTATCTCTGTCTACCTCACTGCTTGGAGGTGGTGCCTTTACAAGTTTTTAAGTATGAATTCTCTTAGTATTTGTCTGTTTCTGGATGTTAGGTTCTCGTCCAGTGGTCTGTCCAGTTGTTCACATTCACATCGTTCTGTTTATCAGTTGTGTCCTGTTCTGGGAGCTATTCCTATTCTAGGTAAAATCTGCAGAACTTCCATGCCTGCATCGTTCACACCGAAATCTGTGACTTGTTTCAAATTCCTTTTGGTGTTAGGATTGTTTCTTTGGTAAGAGCTCTTGTGTTTTCTTGCCTTTCTTACTCTGAGCTTGTTTTACCAGTCTGATTGGGGTTGTTACTATTTCTGCAGTAAACAACAACTTCTCACTTTCTCCACAGACCTCAGGTGGCATTGTCTTTGGTTTCACTTCAGTTTAACAGATTGTCACGGCAGTATTTATACCAACATATTCATGAATAGCTACTTCTGGGCAAAGACAAATTGAAATAATCAAATGTACATTTTTACATTCCTCCTTCCCAGGAGCAGAGAACAGGACCTTCTTAGGCACAACAGGGCAGAAAGGAAACTTACCTTGTGGGGTCTGCTGTATAAAATTTGTAACTGTGCCCCACAGAAGAGGAGAATTGGATAATAAAATGAGTTAATGAACTTCAGCTCCCTATTGTGCCAAAGGGAAGCTCTGTAGCTGTTGAGACCTGATGGTGATCCACACATAGGAAGAATCAGATCCAGAGGAGAGATGGAAACAGCTTTGGGAGAAAGTGAGTCATCCCTTCATCCTTTTTAGCCTCCTTGCTGCACAGGAACACTGTATTGAGCTTTGGCAAGGTGATCCACAGTTGTGATTTTTTGAATTCCAACCCACTGGCCTCATATTTCTTCTGCCTTGTTTCCGATTGTCAGCACTGGCCATCCTCCAGTTGATTTTACCACTAATTGTGTTGCACGTTACCGTACCAAAATGAATCAAATCAAAATGCTTTTCCTGGAGCATTAGATAAAGCAGGCGAAGGTTCTGAGTAATGAGCAGATGCTGCTAATGCAGGGACAGTGGGAGACCTTGCCAGGACTCCATCTGCTCCATGCTTGCCTGCCTTTGGCCTTGAGCCCACAGCATTAGGGAACGGCAGCGTGCTGGAAACCCACTCCCTATTCACAGTTTGTCTTAAAAACTCACTCTTTGCAAAGAAATGAGGCTACACTCTTCTTAGGTGCAAAGAAGTTCTTACTTGTCCCCCCTAAGTGGGGAAAAGAGGGACAGGACCCAGTGCAGTTTACATGTGGAAACCCCGATGGGACAGCCAACAGTCGTCTTTCTTTGGTGCCATCAGCAAGGCAAAGTGGCTTATCCACTTCTGCAGCACCCCCAGTGCAATTGTCTGACACACACATGCTCCATTGTCCGGGCCTGGGCTGCCCTGGGCTGAAGTGGCTCTGATTTCTCATTTACTGACATGTTAACAATGGATGGAAGTGGGTCTCTCCAAGCTTCTTTTCAGCAGTGAGTAATACGACTGTGTTTTAGTTAGGCGGCTATGGAGACTGATTTTGTTTAGTAAAAGACCAGTTCTTGGTCATTTTGCTTCTGTTTCTTATTTGTATGTGGATGATGGCATTTGAATGTAGTGCCCTGACCTTTCAGTGCAATATTCCGTCTCCTCCCCTGCCCTGGTCAGAATGGAAGTTTGAGAAGTGGGTTATGAATTGACTGAAGCATTGCTTAGAGATGGCCGAGTCAGTTGGCTCTGGATGGGGGGATTTTTGTGGGTGTTTTTTTTTTAAGGCCTTTCTTTTCTGGTCATTTTTCTTTTAGAAGTTTCAGTAATCAGTTCTTGCTTGAAACCTTTGCCTACTGTGCTTAGATTTAGGAATCTTAGACTCTCAGTGAACAAAACAAAATGGAACAACTTTCTGACAAAACAAAACAAAAAATACCCAATATATTCCTTTTCAAAGATAGGATACATTAATAAATTTAAACAATTTCTTAACAGTAGGAATGCTCACATTTTAAAGCTGTTCAGAGTGGAGTTAAAAAAGGAAATGCAGAGTTCTGAACTGAGTGGTTATTTCTGTGTTGAGGAAATACTAGTATTAAGGCATTGGACTTGAATGTTGACTGCCACCTGGTGTGGTCTAGGGTGTTAGATTTCTAAGGCAAGCCATAGAGATTGTTTCTGTGATGGAGGAAATTACTGAATAAAAATGCTTTTTAAAGGTTTTTCTATTTTCAGTGAAAGGAGTTTGAAATTCTATTTGTTTTACACTTGCTTATGAATGCTTTGTAACTAATAGGGCAGTATTCCTCAAACAGGTGTCCACAGATACAATCATGGGTGGGAGTTGTGAGATCTTCAGGAACATTTTTAAAATCTGGGTATTTTTTTCATGGTAATCTAAAAATAGTGAAAAGAATCTGCATCTTTCGCCTTTGTAGCTGAACTGTGCTGCGGGGTTCCAGTATTTGAATTTGCATTTGGTAGCCACAGGCTGCTGGCACCAAGTGATCACCTACATGCCTTCTAATGCTTTGTTTTCCATGCTGAGAGTATCCAGATGAATCTTAGAGGGCTAGAGCTCTCAAATTTAAGAAACACAAATGCTGTAGGCACACACTAGCAGGTGATCAATTTTAGTATCACTATGAAGTTTTGAAATTACTAGTGAAAATAATTTGAAATAATTTTCTCATGCAGAAAAAAAGTGATACATTGAATTTATGATATAAGATTTGGTGTTAATCCTTAGGCTTATTGGATGGTTTTACTGAACACTGATTTTTAATAAGACAGTCTGATACATAAATTCAAAGTAAGCTTAAAAACCAAAAGGAGCAGTAAATAGCACAGAGAAGCTTTGAGGAGATAGCTGAAACTTGAGAAATAAATTGTCTAAGTTCTTAAATTTACCTAATGAAAACCAAGCATGATTTTTTTTTTTAGAATAATCAAATTTTAAGTCAGATAATTTAATTTCCTTTTCAATACTTACAATTTTGGTTGTAGCATTTATTTAATCTGAAATCCTTTTAAAGCAGGAATACATGTATTTGTAGAATATATTCTTGTTTTAAAAGCAAAATATGCCTGCCTTTTTAAGTCAAAACCATTACACAGGCACATGGAATAGAAAGGCAGCCCAGTGAGGCCAGGGACAGGTGCAGCAGGGAGTCTGAGTGGGGCAGTGGCTCAGTGGGTTTGGGAGGTTGGCAGCGTACAGGGAGACTGGGGCAGGTACATATAGTGAGGATGATGGTGTAAGGTTCTATGCCGCCATGAGAGAAACTGCAGGCAGGAGTCCAAATAAGTGAACGAATTAATCAGGCTTTATTGGGGGTCTCCGGGCAGGTTCACAGGCTCGGGGGTAATGGAGTCGGAGAAGCCGTGCCCTGAGACAGGCCAGGGGAAGAGGAAAAGAAGGGGAACCCAGCCAGACCTCCTCCCGGACTGCCTGGGAGAACAGTCCGGGAGAAAAGGGTGCCACGTGGCGCACCGAGACACATTTTAAGGCAGGGGTTGGGTCCAGGGCGGAACGGGAAGGGGTGGGACACAAGGCACTCTGGTATGTGATTGATTGGTGGCTCAATGTCTCTGTCAATTACATCATAACTCCGCCCACCAGTTGGGGGGGGTACCTGTCAGATGGGAGCCAGTTTTCTTATTGGAGAAGGGAGGTACAGATATGGAAAGGGAGTAGTCAGAATGAGCCCTGTGGGGCGGAATAGGAGTAGGAACTGTCTATAAAATTCATGATTTTCATTATAAATAGAGAAGTAAATGGAAGTGTGTGTGTGTGTGTGTAAGCATATATGTTCATGTATGTCCAAGCTTTGTTTGCTGAGAAGGTATAAAAGAACAACAACCTAGTGGGAATGAGCCCACCTAGTGCTTAGATCTTGAAAATATCACTCTCTGCTAAAAGGAGCCAGGGCTACTTGCAGAAATGGCTGACTCCAGGCCTGGGGCAGGGATAGTCTAAAAATATTTGAAAATTAAACAGTATACTTCTTCTAAATAACAAAAGAAATTAGCAAATATTTTGAACTGGTTGAATGTATGGGATGTAGCTAAAGTAGTGCTTAGAGGGAAATTTATAGTATTAGGTGCTTCAAATCAACATTATAACTGTTTACCTTCAGAAACTAGAAAAAGAAAAACAAAATAAGTGTAGGGAATAAAGTAATAACATTAAAAGCAGAAATCAATGAAATAGGAGAGAAAAACAATACAGAAAAATCAATGAAACAGAAAATTGGTTTCTTTAAAAAGATCAATCAAATTAATAAATACTAACCAGAGTGATCAGGAAAAAAAGAGGAAAGAAATTAATTGCCAACATCAAGAATGTAAGGGGGGGAACATCATTACAGAGAATACAAATGGTAAAAAGACTATAATGAAATATTTAGACAACTTTATGCCATTAAATTCAACCAGTTAGATGAAATGGATAAATCGATTTTTGAAAAGACATAACTACTAAAATTCACTTAAAAAGAACTAGAAAAATGAAATCACTTCATTTTCATTAAAAAATTGAATTTCTAATTTAGAAATTTTATACGAAGAAAGCTGCAAACTCTGTAACTTTACTGGTCAATTCTACCAAACATTTAAGGAAGAAATAATGCCAACTTTATGTACTTACATAAACTAGAGGGAACACTTCCCAACTCAACTCATGAGGCTAACATTAGATAAAGAAAAAAAATGTATAACTGATACATGAAAATAAGTAAGCTACAGATTGATATTCCTCATGAATATAGACATAAAAGTCCCCAATGGAATATTTTAAAATTGAATCCTACAATACATTGAAAGGGTAATACATTATAACCAGTTAGCATTCATCCCAGAAATTCAAGGTTAGTTTAACATTTGAAAATCTATAACTCATCATGTTAATAGACTATAAACAAAATCATCTGATTATCTCAATGAAACAAAAATGTTTGATGGAAGGCAATTTGTACTCATGATAAAAACTTTTAGTTCATTGACCAAGAAGGGAATTTTCTACATCTACTTGAGAGCATCTATGAAAAACCTATGGCTAATCTTATATTCAACTAGTGACCTGGTGCATGGGTTTGTGCAGATTGAAAGGAAATTAATTAGAAAGTGGCCAGTGGGGCGAGACTGAGTGTGATGGGCTGGACACATCCTGGAGCCAACCTCCCTCAGTCCCTCCCCTGTGTCTGTGGAGTGAGCGGCGTTGGCCTGGCCCATGGGGATTGGGCTGAAACTGGCTCTCTGACATCCTCCAAGGAGTCCCAGAATGTGAGAGGGCACTCCGCAAAGTTGCTGTTGTACAGGGTGTGGAACACAAATGTAAGTGTGCAGTAAACCAAATTCGTGGCTGATAGTGCCCCAGCAACAACATAACCTGTGGCTGAAGGTAGAATCGCACAGTCTGGTGAGGAATCAGGCTCCCTCCTCTCTGGTTTCAGGGTGCGTCACCAGAGAGCCGTCACTGTAGCACAGCAGCTCCTGCGTTGAGCATCTGCCCCCTGGTGGTCAATGCACGTCATAGTGACAGGTTGGACAGTTGGACACTTAGCACATTAGCCTTTTATATATATAGACTAGAGGCCCAGTGCACGAAATTTGTGCACAGGGGCAGGGATGTCCCTCAGCCCAGCCTGCACCCTCTCCAATCTGGGACCCCTCAAGGGATATCCGACTGCCCGTCTAGGGATCAGGCCTAAATGGGCAGTTGGACATCCCTCTCACTATCCAGGACTGCTGGCTCCCAACTGCTCACCTGCCTGCCTTCCTGATGGCCCCTAACTGCCTCTGCCTGCCAGCCTGATCACCCCCTAACCACTACCCTGCCAGCCTGATTGATGTCTAACTGCTCTCCTGCCAGCCTGTTTGCCTGCAACTTCCCTCCTCTGCTGGCCTGGTCACCCCTAACTGCCCTCTCCTGCAGGCCTGGTCCTTCCCAACTACCCTCCCCTGCAGGCCTGGTCACCCCCAATTGCCCTTCCCTGGCAGGCCTGGTTCCTCCTAACTGCCCTTCCCTGCAGGTCCAGTCACCCACAACTGCAGGCTTGATCATCTTCAACTGCCCTCCTTTGCAGGCCTGGTCCCTCCTAACTGCTCTCCCCTGGTGGCCGTCTTGTGGTGGTCATCTTGTGTCCACATGGGGGCAGGATCTTTGACCACATGGGGGCAGCCATCTTGTGTGTTGGAGTGATGGTCAATCTGCAAATTACTCTTTTATTAGATAGGATAGAAGCCTGGTGCATGAGTGGAGTCCAGCTGGTTTGCCCTGAAGGTTGTCCCAGATCAGGGTGGGGGTTCCCTTGGGGCGTGGGGTGACCTGGGTGAGGGGCCTGAGGTGGTTTGCAGGCCGACCATGCCCCCAAGCGGAGGCCCTGGTATCTGGGATTAATTTATATCTACAATTAAAACTGTAGCCTGGACCAGAGCCAAGCCTCTGCTCACTCTGTGGCAGCAGCCATTTCTGTTGGAATTTATTTACCTTTTATAATTGAAACTTTGTAGCCTGGAGTGGAGGCCTAGGCCAGCCAGGGCTGCAGAAGCTTGGCTTCCTCCATTGCCGGATGAAACCCTAGCCTCTGCTCTCTCCAGCTCCATGGCTGCCGCCATTTCTGTTGGGATTTATGTTTCTTCTGTAATTGAAACTTTGTAGCATTGAGTGGAAGCTTAGGTAGGCAAGGGCAGGTGGAAAGCTTGGCTTCCTCCATTGCTGGGGAAACCCAGGCCTCCCTTCTGCTCTCAGTGGCTACAGCCATCTTGGTTGGGGTTTATTTGCATATTCACTCCTGATTGGCTTGTGGGTGTGGCAGAGGCACGGTCAATTTGCATATTACTCTTATTAGATAGAATAATAAAAGACAATACTGTCACCTTAAGATTGGAAACAAAGCAAAGATGTTTACTTTCACTACAGTTATTTAACACTAGAGGCCTGGTGCATTAAATTCATGCATGGGGGGGTCCCCTCAGCTGGGCCTGCACTCCAAGACCCCTCAAACATCCTTCTCTCAATCTGGGACCACTGGCTCCTAACCACTCACCTGCCTACCTGCCTGATCATCCCTAACCACTTGCCTGCCTGCCATATTGCCCCTAACTGCCCCTGCCTTGGCCCCCGCTGCTGCTGCTTTGTCTGGAAGGATATCTGGAATGATGTCCAGAATGTCCTTCAGTTGTCTGGTCTAATTAGCATCTTACACTTTTATTATTATAAACTAGTGGCTTGGTGCACAAAATTCGTGTACATTAAAAGGGAATTAATTACAGGAAATATTTTAATAATTTGTCCTTTCTCTATAATAGAAATGTCAGAGATGAAAGAAAATTAGTAAAATGTATATGAAAATCTCCCTCCTATCAGAGTCTGGGTGCACTGCAGGACCCAGAGTCAAGTCGCTGCCCACCCACACAGGCTTCGAAGTTGCAGGAGACCCATACACAGCCAGCCCCATCCACACCCAACTAGCCCCAACCCTGTCAAGCCCCACCATGTGGGAGGTGCAGCCTTAGGTACCCAGTCAAGCCCTGCCAGGTGGGGGGCATGGCCTGAGGTCCCCTGCCCCAGGCAGGTGCCATGCAGCCTCTGGGCCCTGCGGATCGGTCGTTATGCATCACAGTGTGATGACCACTTACATATTAGCCTTTTATTATTATGTCTAGTGGCCTGGTGCATGAAATTTGTCATGGGGGGGGGTGTCCCTCAGTCTGGCCTGCATCCTCTCCAATCTGGGACCCCTTGAAGGATGTCCTACTGCTGGTTTACAGGGATTGGGTCTAACCTGGCCGTCGGACATCCCTCTCGCAATCTAGTACTGCTGGCTCCTTACTGCTCACCTGCCTGCCTGCCTGCCTGGTTGTCCCTAACCACTTTGCCTGCTGGCTTGCTTGTCCCCCCTCCCCTGCCCACTGGCCTGCTCACCTACAACTGCCCCCCGCCTGGCTTGCTCACTCCAAACTGCCTCCCCTGCCCCTGCTGTCCTGATCATCTCCAACTGACCCCCACTGATGTCCTGCTTGCACCCAACTGGCCTCCTGCTGGTCTGCTTACTCCCAACAGTCCTGTCCCCCACCAGCTTGATCACTCACAACTTCCATCCCACCCTGGCCTGATCACCCACAACTGCCCTCCCCACTTGGCCTCTAACCTCCTCTATCTCAGCCCCGCTACCATGGCTTTGTCCAAAAGACCTTACATCTGTAAGGTCTCCTGCAAGGTCTCCCAGTCTAGTTAGCATATTACCCTTTTATTAGTATAGATTGTTCTTGCCTTACTACTGGTGAAGGGTCCTTCTGACAAAACCCACCTACAATGGGAAGATTGGCATTGGAATCTGAATACCTAAGTTAAAAGATTAGATTATCTGTGGTTTCCATTTTCTCATGCTCACTTGATACCAGGTAACTCAAAACTGACTGCCATTTTGCTGTAATCTAAATCTTTACATCTAGATTTTTTGTTTTTGAGCCATTTAATAATTTTATTGAAAGGAAATTTATCGTATGTTTTCAAGGTCTTTTGAGGATTTGGAATGGGGTTTCTGAAAACTGCAAAATATCATCACTAGAATTTGCATTGTCAATCCATTTGGTCTGAGAAGTCACTTTGTAGCGTAGCTACTGAAAACATGAGTAAAACACAAATGATATTTTTTACTTTTACAAGATGATAGTTTTTACTTTTGTTACTGATAGTCTTTCAATTTGTTGTTTTTAAAAATCCTTTTATTATGGTACAAAATAATACGACAAACCCTCATGTACCCATCACTCAGCTTCAGCAGTTACCAGCATCAGTCTTAAATTACATTTCTAAATATTATAGTTATGTCAGTCAACATGTGAGTGAAACTAATTTTGAAGATAGGCATATATATATTTTTTTTTAAAGCAAGAGTTACCTAATACCTTTTTAAAATATATTTTTTTATTGATTTTTTTTTTTTTAGAGAGAGAAAGGGATAGAGATTAGAAACATCGATGAGAGAGAAACATAGATCAGCTGCCTCCTGCACACACCCCACTGGGAATGTGCCCGCAACCAGGGTACATGCCCTTGACCAGAATCGAACCTGGGATCCTTCAGTCTGCAGGTCGACTGAGCCAAACAGGTTAAGGCTAGGCACATATTCTTTATACCAGTAGGTAGTTAGAGAGAGAGAGAAAAAAGAGAGAGAGAGAGAGAGAATGAACAAGGAGTCTAAGCCTGGATGCCAGCCTGGTCTAGGCCCTGTGCTGGGCTGTCCTGCCCTGGTATGATCCGGGGAAGTGGTGGTGATGGTGTAGAATGTTCTGGAATTTATTTCACCTTAACCTAGTGGTCGGCAAACCACGGCTCACGAGACGCAGTTTGCAGACCATTGCCTTAACCCATTGATGGGTCAGAAGTAGAACTTGAGATTTTAATTTAATTCTGTACATCAGAGTTAAATATTATAAAATTATGCAGATCAAGATTGGAATTAGTAAATAACCAAAATATCCCATTACTAATCATACCACTATTTATAAGGATGTATATACAGGTTATAAGAAATTGTTTGTTATAGTCATGTAGAAAAACAAATAGTACCAAAATATATATAGTAAAAGTAAATGTTCTTTCTCCTCCAACCTGCTTAGTCCCTAATTCCCCCAGATTTCTTACTTGTCAATCTAAAATGCAGATTTCAGAATGCTTCATTACTTATTGGTATTTTTGCTTGTTTGTTGTTGTTTTGTAAGTAATAGAGTTCAGCTTTAGAGCTTGTGTAGCTGGAATGTGGAGTATGTCATACACGGTGGGTGCAGCATCATGACCCTTGTTTGCACTGCTATTAATCGCCCCAGCCCACCTCTTCCATGAAAGCAAGTGTTTTTGTCCTCTCAGACTTATGCCACCTTTTCATCCCTGGTGCTCACTTCATAGTGATGCGGTATGAGCTTAATGAAGAGGTGCACGTTTAGTGAGTGCTATGGGTATATTTAACATTTTTGTTAAAATGCCTTTCCTCTTGTTGCAGGATTTCTTTCAACTTCTTAATTTTTGATTCGCAAGTGTTTATGTACATGGTGGAAATTGAGGTTGCCAGCTGTCTTTATAAATAGTCTGCTTCATTCAGTGTCTCTGAACTGCAATTAATTGATCCTGTCTACTTAACTGTTATGAAGCTGAGGCCAAGCCTCAGGTATTTATTGCGCAAGCTCCAGAGAGTAGGAGCTGCTGGCTAAAAGAAGTTCGAATTAGGAAAGCGCTAAGGCAAACTAGTGTACGAAGTGACCAGTCTCTGGCTTTCTGAACGGGCAACCAGTTTTAAATTTTATGGCGCATGAAAAAGATTAAAGGGGAGGGGCAACACCAATTGTATGTTTTTTTCTAAAACCAGTTCAGCAGTTATTTACCTTTCAAGCAATTAACATAATTACCATTATGCTAAAAAGTAATTTTGGAAAGTTCTGCCCTGAGCTCTTATGACTCCACCGGGACAGTTTTAGTTGGGACTTATCTTTTTGATGGAAGCCTAATTGCAATTTTGGCTTTGTGCACACAAACAGAAGCAGCTAATTGTTTAGGCAAATAGCAGATTAATTTAAATATGCATCCCTAATAAAACAAAAATGGTATCCATTATGGTCCTTGTTCCCATGATGAGGAATATAAATATTCTGTGCAAGTACCATTAGGCGGAGGTCTTAAGGATCGTCGACATTATTTCACAGTGGTAGCACTTTCCTGATACCCAGTCATCTTTACAAAAGCTAGCATAAATCAGTTTAAACTCATTTAGAGCCCATTTCCACTATGAGCAGTTTCATTACCACACTCTGGCTGGCCTCCTTTGGGAGGTGGGAGGGGCATGCCACAAACTGGCATGGGTGCCCATCCACAGCTGCTGAGCAGGCTTTATGTCTCCTCAGAAGACTGGCCATCGTTACTCATGTCATCGTTAATGACTGCTGCTCGTCTACGGTGAACCAGGAGTTCCTTCAGCCCTGCTGCCCCTTGTCAAAGTGGTGGGTCCTGAGCCCAGAGGACTGGCGGGCCCTGCTCCTGTCTACTTGATTGGGCTGATGGCCTTCCCTCATTGTGTTCTCCCATATTTTTTAGAGAGACCCTTTTTCTTTTGTCTGCATCCTTTTCATAGATAAAACAGCATTGTTGGATCCCAGCACTAGCTTCTGAATGAAGCATCTTTCATCTAGCTCAGAGGCGGAGAACCGTTTTTTTTTCTGCCAGGGGCCATTTGAATATTTATAACGTCGTTCGCAGGCCGTACGAAATTACCAGCTTAAAAGGTAGCCTGCTGTATTTGGTCAAACATTTAATTAACTCACACCTAATGCCTTGAAGGTCCAGACAAAATGATTTTTTAGGCCTTATAGGGCCCGCAGGCTGGACATTCCCCACCCCTGGTCTAACTATTGAGGTTTTGTTGGGGAGAAAGAGATACACCTGCTCCCCTTTTAGTTTTCTCAGTGGTGGGTAAGTGGGGATCCTAAACCCCAGTTCTGAGGGATTCTGCCTGGTTCAGGGAATGATAGCAGTGATACACATCTTAAGTCACTAGTAAAGAACTACACAGACCTTCCCTTTGCATTTGCTGAGGTTTCCTTTCGTTTTCACCTGGGCCTGGCAGGCAGAATAAATGTAGTAGACGCCTTCCAGGGTGCCGCCTCGCCTTGCTCCGAGGTCCCTCCCCAGTGCCTCTAGAGGCAGCATGTCCACAGTACTTGAATGAGTCTTTGGCCTCCGCTGGTTGGACAAGGATGAGCACCCTGGCCCTGGAGCAGCTGCTTCATAGACGGGATGAGCCTGTTGGGCCTCAGATTTTCAGTGTCAGGTGTATGCCTGGAGTCGATGACTTCATGGAGCTAGGAAAGGGAAAGCTGGTTTGTGGAGGCAAAGAAGGTCGAGACAGTTGAGAAAGAGGCAGAGTTAAGATACATAGCTGCCTCGATTCTCAGTGTTCCTCGTTCCTATACTGCCTGCCTTCAGGTTTCACAGGGCAGTCCCGTTCCTTTCCAGTGGGTTTTCTTTTGTATATAAACATTTCAGTGGATTTCTGTTTCTTAAAACCAAATGTTCTCTTGCTAAAACATAAGACAAATGCTCAGCAAACCTTTGTTGACTTTCAGCTACGTTCAGTATTCTGAATTCACTACCCAGCCAGGAATGTAGCAGAAAAGGGACACAGTCCTGCCACTTCATAAGGCCACACAATATCACGAGCCAAATTGTGTTATTCTGTGTCTGTAATATAATAAAGCTTAGCCTTTCAAATGAATTCCCATGCGATTTTTAAGGATCGCCACCTGTTTCTGACAGGCTTTGACTACTTCTTCTTAATGCAGGAAGTGGTCGTGGACCCGGTTCAACTTGAAATATTTGGGAAAGTTAGCTGCTCCTCTTTGGGATCTTAAAATTCTGCGACATGACAAAAAGTTAAGCTTCTGTATTGCATTATTTCTCTTTGTATATATGTCTCTGTTATATTTTAGTTATTAAAATGCTTAAGGTTCTCTTCAGTGTGAGTTTTGTGTTGTGAGAATAGGGATCATGTCCTTTTTATGTCCCCCCACGTGAGATGCTGGGTGGATGCCACTAGAGTGTCAGCTCCATGCAGGCAGGGACTTCTTTGCTTTGTTTTGATGTGTGCACTATGGTTTCCCAGTGTCTAGAATAGTGGCTGGCCCAGAGCAGGGCTCAGCAGGTGCTTGTTGAATGTGTTGTTGCATTAATTTATTTTTGGCTACATATTGATTAATGTGAATGGTAATCTGCGATGTTGCTATAAAACAGTCTTATAATTCAAGTTTTTACTGTTCTGAGTATTTGAAGTTGTAAAAGTAGCCATGACATAACTATACTATATAATAAAACCCCAATACGCAAATAAATAAAATGGAGGAACAACCAGTCGTTATGACACACACTGACCACCAGTGGGCAGATGCAGAAGCTTCCCCCTGGTGGTCAGTGTGCTCCCACAAGGGGAGTGCTGCTCAGCCGGACTCACAGCTGGCCTCCGCAGCAACGCTAAGGATGTCCGACTGACTGCTGGCTGGCCCGCGGCATGCCTAAGCTGTCAGTCAGACATCCCCCGAGGGCTTCTGGACTACAAGAGGGAACAGGCTGGGCTGAGGGGACCCCCCCCCCCACACCCCATCTAAGTGCATGAATTTTGTGCACTGGGCCTTTAGTTCAACTAATCAGCTGATTATAAAATTAGCTTTCACTCAAACATCCCTGCCTGTTGGCCGCTGTGTCTGTTCCTGCCCACCTTGCCCATGTGTTTTTTGGTCAAATCTTACAAAAGCTGCAGGATTTAATAAAAGTGAAATTGCAGGAGCACTGGAAGTGGTAATTACACGATAAATAACAAATAGCTTTTCTCCTTTTTTTAAGTCTCTTTAAAAGATAATCGTCTGCTTGCCATGCTAGCAGTCGACAGCTGTGCGTTGCTGTAGGCGGCCCAGGACCATATCAGAGAGGATGGATCTTGCATTGCCACGATGTGTCCACCATCTGGATACCATTGCTGACATGTACACATGAAGAACTATTTGACATTGAAACTGGGACTCAGAACAGTTGGACATTGAAACTGACACTCAAACTTTTTTTGCTCTTATACATTTGTTTTCAGTATGCAGAGGCAAGATATTTTTGAAGAAAAGAAACAGGGGGAAGTGATTGATATAGAGGCAGGGTGGCCTCGAACAGGCTGTCAAGCTACAGGGGGAAGGCTGGAGTGGAGGGGAGGCAGATGCTGGGGGAGATCAACCGAAGGACTTGTATGCATACATATGAGCATAACCAATGAATGAAAGACTCTGGGGCGGGGAGGGGGGCAGGTGGGGACATGTGCTGGGGGGTAAGGGAGGCTGGGGGCAGGATATTGGGGGGGGAGGAAAACATATGTACTACTATTAAATATGTTATATTGTAAAAAAAATTTTAAATATATATATATATATACATATCTACATATAAAGCAAATAATACTGCAAATGTGCAATGTTAACAACAGTAGATCTGGAAAAAGGATATATGGGTGTTCTTTTACTTTTTTATTTTTGCAAGTTTTTGAAATTATATATAAATAAGTTTTAAAAAAATAAAAGATAATCGTCTGTAAAAATAACAACAGTGCATGTGGGGTTTATAACATGTAGAAATAAAAAGTATGACAACAGTAGCATGAAGCCTGGGAGGGAGGAGATGGAAGTAGCTGCTGGGAAGTTCTTACATGTGAGAAGGTGGTATGATATCACTGAAGGTAGACTGTGGTAAGTTACAGGTGTATGTTAAAATCCTAAAGCAACCACTGAAGTAACACAGCAAAGGATTTTGGCTAATAAGCAAACAAAGGAATTAAAACAAAAAGAGTGGGTAAAGGTGCAAAGAACAAATTGGACAAATAGAAAAATGGTAGGTTAAGCCCATTTTTACCAATAATCACATTAAAGATAAATAGTTTAAACATGCCAATTAATAGGAAGACCAACTATATGCCATTTATAAGAAACTCACTTTAAATATAAAGACACAGCAAAGTGAAAGGACAAAAAATATATACCATGCTAACATTAATCCAAAGAATGCTGGAGTGGCTCTGTCAGTTTCAGACAAAGTAGATTTCAGAACAAAGAGTATAACCAGGGATATAGGGTGTTCATATTATAAAGGGTCAATTCATCAAGAGAACATAACAATCCTAAATTTTATGCACCATAAAGTGGCCCTGGAGAACTGTGCAGATGACATTGGCACCATTGACAAGTGAGGATCTGACCAAGTTCTATACTTAACAGTTGAAATAGAGAAAAAAGATGATGGCACAATAGGCATTCAGAGAGAATTAAATTGATGGAGCCCTAGAATGTATTTTCCAAAAGACCCTTCTTAGGATAGCTCTGTGAAACTCAACCTGTGGGGAAGCCTATTTTATTGCATACAATTCTGTTGGAAAAATGATGCCAGCAAAACCAATACTTGATTAATAATGAAAAATGTGTTTATAGATAAACTCCATGTGTGCTTAGAGTGAGCTGTGGTTGAATAACTTCCACACTTGGCAGAACACAGGGTGAGTTGACGTCAGTTACTCATCGATCTCACAGTTATTTTATGCACTTGTAAATGCAGCTGCTCATCCTACACGTTTCTAGCTAAATTCCAGCCCAACCTAGTTGCTTTGGACAGTTGTTTAACACTCAGAGCTTCTGTCTCTTCTCGTTTGTAAAAAGGATAAGGATGGATGCTCCTCCCAAGACGAAGCGAGCACTGGATGAAAGTAGACAGATGACTGTCTGCATGCTTGAAAGTTCCTTGCAAGAAGCAACTTTCACTTCTCTCTACTGCTGATTGTGATGTCTCCCAACAAATGCCATGCAGAAATATTTGCAAGAGGTGCATCTTGGAATGCACCTGACTCCTATTTTATGTGCAGAGCCATTGTTGTTTTCTGTTGCACATCTGTTGCTTCTGAGTCAGAAGGGAAAGAATTTACCAGAATATTTGCCAGGGAATGTGTTGTGGAGCCTTTGTGATCTGCTTATCCCCCAAGTTTATCATAATTCTTGTACTTCAGATATTGAACATCCTTTTTTACATATGAAGCAATATTTAACTCAAAAGCTCTGCTTTGGTTTGTAATCACCTACTTAAGTCTACTGACAGTTTGAAAGTCTGGCAAAGCAACCCAAAGGTATTATTTTCTTCTGACAATATTTAGTTATTGCTGGAGCATACTTCATAGTGAGTTCATAAGTTCAAATAATTTATTGTTTAAAGACAAAAGTACAAGGCAAGAAAAAAGAAATATGGGAAGATGGATCAAAAAGAAGAAACATGAGAAGCTACATCTGTTTTAGGTAGTAGGAAGCTGTAGGTAATAGGACTGGATTTATAGTTGAGGAAATTAAGTGTTATTAATAGATTAAAAATGCTTTAAGCACAGCAGGAACTGTAGAATACATAAAAATAAATAATTGGTCTGTCTCTAGCATTTTATGTGGTTTATCTCCTTTAATCTACCCAACAGTCTTGGGTAGTAGGTAATGTTATCTTCAGTTTTACAGGTGAGGAAACAGGCTCCCTACTTTCTGTAACTCAACCCAAGGCCTTCAGCTGGTGAGCAGTGGAGCTGGATTTGAACTCAAAGAAATAGCCACGGACTGTGTTATCTCCACAGATTGTTTCTGTGAATTTTGAAAAAATAAAATCAGTTGGAGTTGGAACAAACCATTATCCAGCATCTACAGAAAGTAATTCTTCCCTTGGGTAAACCTTTGAGGGAAAAGAACTAGCTTGGGATCATAAAGAAGAAATGATTTGGTGAGAATAAAGAATCATTGACATTGCAAATACAGAAAAGTGTATGCATCTGCAGGGGACTGAAAGTTCCTGTAGAGCGCTGGTTCTCAAGCTCAAGCTTTTACTCCAGTTGAAAATTTGCTTTTCTAACAAACCCTAGGGATCGTGATGGTCCTGGGCCCACACTTGGAGACCAGTGCCGTAGACAGTTTGAGAAAGGTGGAGACATGGCCAGTGCGTGTAGGAGAACTTCCTATGTAGCAGCAGTCAAGATTCTGGGGAGAGGGTGGATTGTAAAATCAGTTTTTAACCAGTGCGGCAAAGTCAAGCTTGGGTTTTTACAACTGTGCACGATAAAGCACCACGGCCAGGGGTAGTCTAGAAGAAGGAGGTGGTGAGGAAGGATGTAAACTACTTTTAATGACTGTTTTCAGGCATTGCTAGCATCTAGAGCAGGGCCTGGCCTAGAACAGGTGCTCAGTGGTTATTTGTTGCATGAATGAGTGGACAAGTAGAAGGAGTTAACTCTTTATGTTAGCACTACTCAGCAATTAATTCTTCTTAGGTTTTTCACATGAAAACATATTTTAAAAATTTAGCTTCTTGGTAAAGGTAGTTTTTGGAAAACATTTTAGTATGTACAAGGAGGTAATAGAAAACTTCCCTACTGCTCTTCTTTCTTGTCTCTGGTTTCTTTCCTTAGAGGCCAGTTACCATTAATAGTTTCTTGTGTGTCCTTCCAGGATGTTTCACTTGTGTGTGTGTGTAAATTTTTTAAAACACAAGAACAGTGTAACATACTATACTACTATTTTGTTCTTTACTTTTTTTATTTAACAGTATATTTTGATCATTTCATATAGCTTATATAAGACTGACTCTTACAGTCCTGAGAGGCAAGTTTATAGCTTTACAGGCCTACCTAAAAAAAAAACGAACAAACAAACAAAAAACAAGAAAAAATGGTAATCTAACTCTACAACTCAAAGAATTATAAAAAGAGCAACAAGAAAAACCCAGAGTGAGCAGAAGGAAGGAGATAATAAAGATCAAAGCAGAAATAAATGACATAGAGACCAAAAAAATAAGTACAAAGTATCATTGAAACCAAGAGCTGGTTCTCTGAAAAGATAAACAAGATTGATGAATCCCTAGCCAGGCTCACCAAGAATCAAAGAGAGAGGACCCAAATAAAATCAGAAAAGAAAGAGGAGAAATAACAGACCCCACAGAAATACAAAGGGTTGTTAAAAAAATATTATGAACAACTCTATTCTAACAAACTAGAGGAAATGAACTTATTCCTAAACAAAAAAATGCCACCATCCAAAACTCAATCAGGAAGATTCTAAAAATCTCAGTAGGCCAATAACTATAGAAGAAATTGAAGCAGTCATCAAAAAGCTCCCAGTAAACAAAAGCCCAGGGCCAGACGGTTTCACAGGAGAGTTTTACCAAACATTCAAGGAAGAACTAAAACCTATCCTTCTAAGACTATTCCAAAAATTTCAAGAGGAAGGAACACTTCCAAGCTCATTCAATGAAGCCAGCATCACCCTAATACCAAAACCAGGTAAAGACAACACAATGGAAAAAAAAAAAAAACCACAGTGAAAGAGAATTATAGGTCAATATCCCTCATGAACATAGATGCCAAAATCCTTAACAAAATTCTAGCAAATCGGATCCAGCACTAAATCAGAAAGATCATACACCATGACCAAGTAGGATTTATCCCAAGATGCAATAAAAATCACATAGCCATATCAGTTGACACAGAAAAAGCATTTGACAAAATCCAACATCCTTTCTTGATGAAAACTCTTACAGGGTGGGAATAGAAGGATCATACCTCAACATAATAAATCCCATATATGACAAACCTACAGCCAACATCATACTCAATGGGCAAAAACTAAAACCATTCCCCCTAAGAACAGGAACAAGATTGGGATGCCCACTCTCACCACTCCTGTTCAACATAGTACTGGAAGGACTAGCCATTGCAATCAGACAAGAATAAGTAAAAGCCATGCAAATTGGAAAAGAAGAAGTAAAACTCCTTATTCGCAGATGACATGATACTGTGTACATGGAAAACCCTAGAGACTCCATCAAAAAATTATTAGACTTTGCCGAAACCAGTTTGGCTCAGTGGATAGAGCATCATCCTACAGACTGAAAGGTCCCAGGTTTGATTCCGGTCAAGGGCATGTACCTTGGTTGTGGGCACATCCCCAGTAGGGGATGTGAAAGAGGCAGCTGATTGATGTTTCTCTATTATCGATGTTTCTGACTTTCTATCCTTCTTTCCTCTCTGTAAAAAATCAATAAAATATATTTTTAAAAAAATGATTAGACTTAATAAATGAATTTGGCAATGTAGCAGGATACAAAATTAACACCAATAAATCTATAGCATTTCTATACACCAATAATGAACTTATAGAAAGAGAGACTAAAAAAGCAATCCCATTTACCGTTGCACCAAAAAAATTAAGATAACTAGGAATAAACTTAACCAAGGAGGTAAAAGACCTATACATGGAAAAACAACAGGACACTGAAAAAAGAGATAGAGGAAGACAAACAGATGGAAGAACATACCATGTTCATGGGTTGGTAGAATCAACATCATCAAAATGTCCATACTACCCAAAGCAATCTATAGATTCAATGCACTTCCCATTAAAATACCAATGGCATATTTCACAGACCTAGAACGAGCTTTCCAAAAATTCACCTGGAATAAAAAAAGACCCTGAATAGCTGCAGCAATCCTGAGAAAGAAGAACAAAGTAGGTTGGATCTCAATACCAGATATCAAGTTGTATTACAAAGCCATTATTCTCAAAACTGTCTGGTACTGGCACAAGAACAGATATTTAGATCAATGGAATAGAATAGAGAACCCAGAAATTGACCCAAGCCATTATGCTCAACTAATATTTGACAAAGGAGGCATGAACATATAATGGAGTCAAGACAGTCTTCAATAAATGGTGTTGGGAAAATTGGACAGATACATGCAAAAAAAAAAAAGAAACTAGACCACCAGTTTACACCATACACAAAAATAAACTCAAAATGGATAAAGGACTTAAACCTGTGATGGGAAACCATAAAAATATTAGAGGAATCCACAGGCAGCAAAATCTCAGACATATGCCGAAGCAGTTTCTTCACTGATACTGCTCTTAGGACAATGGAAAATGGAGAGAAACAAATGGGACTACATCAAAATAAAAAGCTTTTGCACAGCAAAATAAACCATCAACAAAACAATAAAAAGGCCCACTGCATGGGAGAACATACTTGCCAATATTATATCTGATAAGGGCCTAATCTCCAAAATGTATAGGGAACTCACACATCTTAACAAAAGAAAGATAAACAACCCAATCAAAAAAATTGGCAACGGACCTAAAATAGATACTTTTCGAAAGAAGACAGAAGGAAGGCCAGGAGGCATATGAAAACATGCTCAAAGTCACTAATCATCCGAGAGATGCAAATCAAAATGGCAATGCAGTACCATCTCACAACTGTCAGAATGGCTATTATCAACAAGTCAACAAATGGTAAATCCTGGCGAGGATGCGGAGAGAAAGGAACCCTTGTAGGAATGCAGACTGGTGCAGCCACTGTGGAGAACAGTATAGAGTTTCCTCAGAAAACTAAAAGTGGAACTCCCATTTGACCTAGTGATCCCACTTCTAGAAATATATCCCAAGAAACCGGAAACACCAGTTAGAAAGGATATATGCACCTATGTTCCTAGCAGCACAATTCACCATAGCTAAGATTTGGAAACAGCCAAAATGCCCATCAGCAGATGAGTGGATTAAAAAACTGTGGAATGTATGTAATGGAATACTACACTGCAGTAAAAAAGAAGTTCAGATTTGCAACAGCATGGATGGAATGGGAGTATTATGCTAAGTGAAATCTTTCAGAGAAAGATAAATATCACATGATTTCACTCATTTATGAAATATAATGAACACATTAACTGATGAACAAAAACAAATCCAGAGACAGAGAAACATCTATCAGACCATCAAACCTCAGAGGTAAGGTAGGGGAGGGTGGGAGTAAAAGGGAGAGATCAACCAAAGGACTGGTATGCATGCGTATAACCCTAACCAATGGACACAGACACCAGGGGGGTGAGGACATAAGTGGGGGAGGTAGTGGGGGAATAAGGACACATGTAACACCTTAATCAATAAAGAAATTTTTAAAAAAGTTTAAAAAGAAAAAAGACTGACTCATTCTTTTTTTAACTGGTCATTTTATTTAAATTCCAAAGTATGGAGGTGAGATTATTTAAGTAGCTCTCTATTCATGGACATTTAAAACTTGCAATCTTTTGACAGTTAAAAGTATTACAATGACTAGCCTATTTACATTTGTAATTTTGTAAATATCCAGTCGCCTTCAAAGAGGGTCAATTAGTTTACATTCCCACCAACAATTTGAGAGCGCATTTCCCTGAATTCTCAACAACAAGATATTTTATGAAATTTTTATCTTTGTCAGTATGACTGATAAAAATGGTATTGTATTATAGTTTTTATTTATCTTTTTCTAATTGTGAGTGAATTTTGTCATAGATTTATGTTTGAGTCGGTTGTGTTTCTTTTTCTGTGAACAACATACTCATGTCTTTCACTCACTTTGCAATTGCTTTTTTCCCCTTAGTGAATCTTAGAAGCCCTTTATATGTAACTAGAGGCCTGGTGAACGAAATTCGTGCTGGCTTGGCCAACGATCGGGCCAGTCAGGTTCCCTGCCTCCCCGCCTCCTCTTTCCCTCACTCCCTCGGTGCCCTGCTCTGCTGCTGGTTGCCTGCCATGTTCCGTGCCACGTCCTGCTGGTCAGTGCACGTCATAACGAGCGATCGACTCTTGGTCGAACTCCCGAGGGGACAATTTACATATTAGGCTTTTATTATATAGGATAGAAATTGGCCCTTTGTTATATGTGATACAAATATTTTATCATTTGTTTTTAAATTTTCTTTAAACAATTGTTATTTTATAATTGCATAAGAAGTAAATTGAAAATTTATTTCACTTTGAAGTAAATTTTAAAGTGATATACTTTGTTGTTTTTTTCTACGTAGGATTTCTTAATATTTGGGATCTAAGGACTGGAAAGTATCCTATCCACCGCTTTGAGCACGATGCAAGAATCCAGGCACTCGCAATCAGCCAGGAAGATGCCACTGTTGCCACGGCTTCTGCTTTCGATGTTGTGATGTTGCATCCCAATGAGGAAGGATATTGGCAAATAGCTGCCGAATTCGAAGTTCAGAAACTGGTGAGCTTTTAGTCTGGTCATTTTATTTTTCATTCTTAGAACCTCTGAGTCTAATATAAACAAAGAGTAATGATGTTGGCAGCTCTCACTCACTCAGGACTCCCTGTGGGCCTGACACCCATAAATCTCACCACTGCCTTGCGAAACAGGTACTATCATTTTCCCTGTTTACCAAGAAGCCAAGAGGAACCGAGAGCAGTGACTGGACCTGCCCCGGCATCAGAGCCAGGAGGTGTGATTTGGACCCAGAGCTCACTTCAGGGCTAGAGTTCCTCATTGCTATGATCCTCATCCGCTTTCACAGGACATCCACCCTCGAAATCTAAGGTCAGCTTCTGGCCTCGTATAGAAGTGAAAATGAGTTCAGTGACATTATCCCAGTCCTATGGCAAGGAGGAGTCCATCCTCAGCTTTCTTCACCCTAGTTTTTTTTTCAGCTGGAAGTAAAAGTAGCTCCTGTGTGAACATAGGTGTAAGTCGGTGTCATGTTTCAGGGTGTCATGTGTGAGACTGAGCCAGCCTTAAAGATTCTTTACGTGGAGCTGGCTTCTGAGGTCAGTTGTACTGAAGTCAGTTGTACGGGAGCCTCTGCCTTCTAATGGTAGCAGGTGATTTGCTGGTAGAAGGAAGTTTAAGTCTGTGCTGATTTGGGTTTAATTTAAATAAACCTGATTTTGGCACTGGTAGGAGATTGAACAGAAGAGCTAACATTGAAGAATAAATTGACGGCCTGACTTGGAACAAATCCTGTTCCTATCCCTTTCCTCCTGGTGAGAGTCTTATTAGATTGAATAACTAAAAGCTGCATGCTCCTGCCTCACCTCCATAAGCTGCTTGTCCCTCTAATGATCCAGGCTTGGCAGTTTGGGTTTAGTGTTCCCCAAAACTGCCTGAGGCTGTTTTCCCATCTTGGGTTTTATTAGAAAAATGTGAAAGTACCATATTTGTTTGTTTTCACAACTACTATCGTGCTTGTTATCTGGTCTTTGACTACAGAACACTGTAGAATAGCAATAATTATATGAACTCAGACAGTTATTGAAGATGCGAGTCCCTCTATAAAATGTAAATCCTGCGTTGGCAATCGGTGGCTATCCTGGCACAGACCGGATGCTTTTTGAAGTAGTTTTACAGCTCCCAGCAGTGGCACAGCCGTGCCTATCAGAGCATCTTGGTCTGTCCAAAATCCAACATTAAGATGAAATTAAATGGCTGGGCTGAGGATGTCAGTCTTAGGAAAGTAAGAAATGGTTTTTAGACTAGAGAGAGGGAGCAAGCTGGAGGCGTGTGCTTACCACCCTTTATGTATTATTTCTCACCCTGCGTGAGGGGGTCCACAGGCTTCCTTGTCACTGGCAGGCACCCCTTGCCTAGAGCGCTGGGTCCTTTTGTCTTCCAGACAGGCTCCCCAGACCTCAGTGGCAACGCTCTCGTGTTTGTGATGTTCGCCGAGACATCATCCTTTGTGTGGGCCCTGAGCTTTGGACGAGGAGCTGGGGATTAGCAGAGCCACCCAGCTGTTCGCTCTGTGTCTCCAGCTCCCCTGGACAGCCCTCAGCTCTCAGGCTTTGGACTCAGTTATCCTGTTTTCAGGGCAATACTGTACTTTTACACCGTGGATTTTCATAATTGAATGGCTTGGCTCACCTGCTGTCGCACTCAGAATTTACTCAGGGAGGGGAGAACTGTGGTAAACTACGCAGGACAAGTGTGCCACTCAGGGATCTGGAAAAGCACATCATTCTTCAGGGGACCTCCCAAACGCATGGAGATGAGAGAAGGGCATGGCACAAAAATGCTGTTGGTTGTGGCCTTCCTGCTCCCGATGGCATTGAACCCTGGAGAGAGGAGGTAACTCAGATACTTTTAACCTTTCAGCAGCACATTTTTGGTATTTGCACAGATGTTAAAATGTGATTTTTGCTCATTTGGAACTGAGTGAATTTTATTCAGTTTCTGGTTTAAAGATACTTTTACACCTGCATGGGTTCAGAATTTAAAAGACCCGATGAAGTTTACAGTGAGTAATACCATTTGCACCCCATCCCTCAACTCTTCCCTCTTTGAAAGCAGCCATGATTAGAAGATTTATGCATATACAAGCCAAGTACACCACACCCTTCCTCTGCCCACATGCACACACGTTAGCACACTGGGAATCCCATTACCTTGCTTCCTTGCTCTCCGTCCAAATTCACCTTAGAGATGATCCCATGAATATCAGACTGTCTTCATGTTTTTGCCCAAGACCGTGTGGTATTTCAGCGCAAAAATGAACTATCCTTTATTTGTAGTCCGTTAGTAATGCGTCTTTAGCATTTTCCGGTTTTTAGTGATGAAAAAGTAAAGCTTTAGCCAATAACCTGTACACATGGTTTTGCATAATTGTGAGTTTATTTGTAAGGAAAGTCCTGGAAGGAACTTGCTGGGTCACAGTGTAAGTGCACTTGACGTTGTGGAAAGTGCTGCCCTGCCGATTTCTCTCTGTAGACATTGGACCAGATTAAATCCCACCAGCCGTAGTGGGGCCCGTCATGTGGTTGTCCCCTTCACTGCCAGGCCAGTGTCTCAGCAGACAATGTGATCTTTGCTGGTATGACAGGTGAAGATGGTACCTCGGTGAATTTTTACTTTATATTTCTCTGATTAGGAGTGTATTGTGTTTCTTTTATGATGAGCATCTTTTCATTTGTGTCAGAACCGTGTGTCATTTCCTGTGAACTTCCCCTCCGCCCGTCTTTTTCTGTGGGGTTGCTGGTCTTCTCATTGACATGTAGGAGAAACTATACTTTTTGACCAAGTCAGGATGAACTGTATGTGGAACCTGAAGGACTAAACAGCCCTTATCCTTTCCAGGTTGACTACCTTGAAATAGTTCCAGATACCGAAAGGTACCCGGTGGCAGTGGCCACGGCTGGAGATCTGGTGTACCTGCTGAAGGCCGACGACTCAGCCAGAACCCTCCACCACGCCTACGGGCAGCCCGTCACCTGTCTGGACGTCTCGGCCAACCAGGCTGCTTTTGGCGTGAAGAGTGTAGGATGGGTGCATGAAGGAAACAAGGTACAAATAGAACATCAGTTTTTATTTTTTAGAAGACAACTTAAAAAATTAAAGCTCTAAGATGGAGTCGGGAAATGTATATTTAGCAGGGTAAAAAAATTCAAGCATTTGAAAAGGATATGAGGTGAAAAGAATTGTTTCTTTTTTCCTCCTTTTCCCTAACTCCACAGACAAAACTGGTAATAATTTCTAATAGATATCCATTTATAATATAGGTATATTTATTTATACACTGAAAAACATACCTTTGTAGAAAAAAGGTTGCAGCAAAATTTATATTCGCACCAACAGTGCATAAAAGTACCTCCGATACTCTGTGAGCCAGAAAGAAGCAAGGAGAAAAGTTTTTAATTGAAATTCTTTGCACGATTACTAAATGTAATCACTACCTAGCGTTTTACTATCCTGACTGTAGGCCAAGTACTTAGTCTGAAAAGTCTTAAAGCTGATTTATGGAAGTTTCTTTCTCCTCCAGTGGGGTCGGGGAGGGGGGATCAAGTTTTATTTTGTTTTTCCTTCAGAGTGCCTGCTCTCCACCTCCTGGCAGTGGTGTGACCCAGGAAGGAATTTCTCCGCATTGGCTCCCCTGGCAGCTCCTCCTCCTGAGGACAGAGGCCTGCTCCATGGCGCTATTGCGGCCTGCTGCCTCGAGTGGCCTGGAGCAGGTTGCTTAACCCTCCGTATGCCTCAGTTTCCTCATTTGTTTTTAATATATTTTTATTGATTTCAGAGAAGGGAGAGGGAGAAAGAGCTAGAAACATCAGTGATGAAAGAGAATCACTGATCGGCTGCCTTCTGCACGCCCCCTCCTGGGGATGGAGCCCACAACCCAGGCATGTGCCTTTGACCAGAATTGAGCCTGGGACCCTTCAGTCTGCAGGCCGACACTCTATCCACTGAACCAAACCAGCTAGGGCTCAGTTTCCTCA
Organism: Antrozous pallidus; assembly: GCA_027563665.1. Taxonomy (NCBI): domain Eukaryota; kingdom Metazoa; phylum Chordata; class Mammalia; order Chiroptera; family Vespertilionidae; genus Antrozous; species Antrozous pallidus. The sequence continues at coordinate 23,182,786 of CM050528.1, forward strand.
CTTGTAAAAGGGGCTCATAACAATACCCACACCATAGAATTGCCAGATTAAATGAAAACATGTCTAAAGCTTTAAGCATCATGCTTGGCATGTGACACTCATCTCCATGTGCCTCCTGGTATTTCTACCAGTTGTAGTTTAATGCTGGCCTCGGTTTGTGATTTTTAAATTTTTTTTTTTTTTACATAGTTTCCCCTAACGTGTAAGTCACCTGTAAGGTCAAGTCTCATTTATCAGCTATTCACTGATTTTGCAACTTAGTAGGTACTCAAAGAGTTGAAGCATCCTGGATTCCAATTATGTTCTTCATCCAGTAAGATAGATAAGGCACCAGGAAGGCATGTGGCTTCCTGCAGCCTCACTGTGAGAAGGCCTCCTTTTGTGCTTGGAAGTGCATATGTCAGCATATGTCGGCTGACAAGTCTGCGATGCTCTAACTCCTGTGTTTTGTCTTCCTAGGAAATGGGGGGAGGGGACAGCAATTGCTTTCTGAAGGCAGTTTCCTTTCTGGTCTTTAAAAAAACTTTCCTTTCCGATCCCTGGTGAGCTCATTTGTTGAGAGAAGAAAGACTGCGTATTTGCTTTCTAATTTTTTATCCATTATGCTTTCAAGTTTGGGTTATCTCATTTATTTCTCAAGTCCCAGTGTAGTGAGGGGATAGACATATGTAATACTAGCCTGGTTAAAATTTTCCATATTGTCAATAAATTTTTCATCTGGCCGATCCTATTTCTCTTTGACTTAGCTAAGTAGATTTATTTCTATATAGTCTTATATTTTGATATGATCATAATGGATATATGTGAGAAATCAGTTAAAGGGAGAGTCCAGCACAAAATCATACTGGAAGCATCCTTTAGATATCGATGGTATAGAGGCACTTTTGTGGATGCCTCTGAGAATTTCCAACCCAATTAAAAATATTAATTATAAGAATCTGCTTATTAATACCTTAATTTTATGGAAATTTATTTTAAAACTAGAGGCCCAATGCATGAAATTCATACACTTGGGGGTGGGGGGAGGGATGGAGGTCTCTCAGCCCAGCCTGTACCCTTTCACAGTCCAGGAGCCCTTGGGATTGTCCCACTGACGGCCTAGGGCCACTCCCCGTGGGAAGCAGGGCTAAGCCTGGGACATCCTTAGTGCTGTTGTGGAGGCAGAAGAAGCTCTCGGTACCACTGCTGTGCTTGCCAGTTGTGAGCCCAGCCTGAGTGGCACTCCCTCTGTGGGAGTGCATTAACAATCAGTGGGCAGCTCCTGTGTTGAGTGTCTGCCCCCTAGTGGTCAGTGCAGATCATGGTGACTGATCATTCTGTCATTAGGTTTATTTGCATATTAGCCTTTTATTATATAGGATGTGTTTTCTCAAGTAGCTTGTTACTGGTATTTTCATTGCTATTTTAAAATTAAAAGTGGAAGTAAATTTGTACAAGATTGCTGTAGCATCCTTTGAAATCTGACAGTAGCAGTAGTTACCGAAATATTTTGTGGAAGCCTTCAAACGCTTGTGGGTGGCTGGCTGGTGGTTGTTAGTAATAACTTTGTGTTGAGATGTTTCTCCAACATGAATGCCACCCACTCGATCGTGAGGGAAGCCAAGCTTTTGTCTATGAAGCTTTTCTTATTTTTGCAGAGGCAGGACTCTCCATCTGATGGAGTGTAATGGGTTTTCTGCTTCCTCAGAAGAACCTGCATTTTTAAGAAATGAAATTGTCATGTAACATCTCTGTGTGCGCTAAGCCATGTCATCCTGCTGCTATGCTAGAATGTAATGTCGTAATTCCCAGGTAGCTTCATGTGTGTGCTCAGTGTTGCTTTGCCTGTGAATGCCGTTTTGGCTGTGTCTGTGCCTGGCCTGGCAGCATGTGTCCAGCACATTTTATTAGGTTGGTGTCAGACTATTAGCAGTGGAGTTTGCCTGGAGCTACGTCCACATGGGAGTTTGTGTTTGCGCCTCTGGCCTGTGTAACTCGGAATCAGATGAAGGCTTTATGAGAACATAGAGTTTGGCTGATCTTCGTTTGTACCTGATACAGAGCTGAGGCTTAGCTGGAGTCCATTATTGATTAACTGTGATAAAAACAGACAGCGAAGTCCAAATGTTGATATAAAATACATTTGAGTCGGGAACTGAAATTTCTTTAACCTGTAGAAGTACTCCAGAGGTGTTATTTTTGTTTAGTTGGAGGATATCCTTGCCCCATATGATGATGCATTAGCATTTTACAGGCACCACAGCTGTCAGAGCATCAGATAATAATGGTTCATGTCCATCCACTCATAGATCCAGCTAACCAGTCAGCACAGAGCACAGAGCTCCAGTTGTGTTCCTGGCACTGGACCGTGAAACAGCCTCACGCACAGATTTCAGCGAACTGGTACTTGTCAAGTAACCCAGCTCTGTCATTAAACAGTTTTCTGAGGAAATGAGACCAAATAATGTAGCAAAATGTACCTATTTAACCTTAAGAAAAGGCCTGCGAACGCAGCTGGTTTGATCCTTTCCAGCTGCATGTGCTCCAGGGCCAGAGAGCGTGTGCTCTGTACGTCTCCACTGGCTTATGGCGCAGAACTTCTCAGACTTTTGAATTTAGAGGCCAGAACTAGGGACCCCACTTGGAATTGCCAGAATTTTCTTTGCCCAAGTAAAGTCGTAGAAAAAAATGGCCATGTCTATTTTCACTTTTTGTTAAAAGATCAGATCTTTAAATATCTTTTTTTTTTAAGAGTAATTTAAAACGAGGTAATGCTTTCACCTGATTCAGAAATCAGCAGATCTGACAAGGAAGACTGTGTGCAGTAGGATGGTCCCTCCGCACTCCTTTCAACCTGCCCCCGGTTTTTCTTTTCCCAGAGCCACGTCAGTGTCGCTAGTTTCGTGAACCTCCTTCCAGAGATATTTTATGCACATGGAAGCAAATTACCCAGACATACCTCAGCCCCCTCTTTTTTTTAATTGTAAATGCTAAAATAATATATTGTTGTTCTGCACCTTACTGTTTCTGCAACAAAACTTCTTAAAGATCACTCATCCCAGTGTTTGGATATTATTTTTGGTTTAGTTTTGCTTTGCTTTTTGCAATTTGATGGTACCACACCTGTGGACAGACCTTGATGAGTTTGGCTGGCCCCCTCTAGATGGATGCTGAATTGCTCCCTGTCTTTGGCTGCTGTGAACACACTTGGCCCACTGGAATGTGTTTGTATGATTAGTTCCTCAGAGTGGACTTGCTGAGGGAAAGGGGTCCGTGCCTTTATGATTTTGATGGCTCTTGCCTCTAGAGCGGCATCCCTGGGAAAGGGGCAGGTGGCAGTGCATCCCATTTCCCTGGCAGCTCCTGGACATGTTTTCTCTCACAGACTTACAGAGACCCCAGCAAAGTGAGGCCAGAGCGCTATACAGAGATCAGTCTGCTCTCACTCTTCAGTAAATTATTTTGTAGCTCTGCTACTTAGGATGAGTAACTGTTGGTTTCGAATCACATGGCTTTCCCTAGAACCAGTGCGGTGGGACTAACAGTCCTCTCAGGCCACCGTTAGGTTGGGAAGAGCTGCAGCACACACTGATATGTGTTCCTTCTTGGCTTAGTTGGTACATTTGAAGGAGAGTCCATGGTTCTTCTAAGATGATGAGCCAACTTGCCTCTTTGATGTAAAATGAAGAGCAGTGGGCATGTGACCTTGGGCTTCTGTCCAGCAGCCACAAGATAAAGTGATCAGGTGGTAGAAACTTCCTACTTCACCTGTGGAGTTGTGTTGAGCTGCTCCCCCATTGGAACTGCTGGGTGGCTGAATGCTTCTGAAATGGGCCGAGGAATCCATCACTCTACTCTTCTCTCACGAGACCACCCCACGGGCCATGTTTATTGCTGATAGAAAGGATTGGGCAGAAACTTGGAATTTCTTTATCACTTCTATGTCCTGCGGGCCAAGGGTATGTGGCGAGGCCTCCTCACAGGTCTTTTGCTTTCAGATGTTACTCAGCAATGGCCTGCATCCTCCCACTGCAGTGAGAAATCCGTGTCAACTCCGCCCTAGCCCTCTGTGCCCAAATACCCCTTTATGATGTGTTTCTATGTCTCATATTTCTGGAATCTGTCAAAAAATGCTTCCATCAATGAAAATGTGTGTATGATACCATATCATTAATTCTTTTGCTCCCTGAATTAAATTTTGCTCTCAGATGTGGAGGGTTAGAAGATAGAATTGCCTCATTTAAGAGCATTATGTTGACGACGAGTCTCATGCCTCATAAAGGAAGAGAGAGACCCATTTAGGGCTCTTAGCATCATTCTATGTATTTGGACATATTTCCTAATTTAGTTCTGAAGTACTTGGCATTCAGTGGCAGGTTGTATTTAGCAGCACGCGGCGTGCATCGTAATCAGGGGGATGCGAGTGAAGTAATCCTGAGGCTGAGATGTGTTTGACAAGGACGCTGTCTTGGCGCTGCTGCCTCAGCTTACATCACGCTGGAAATAATTGCTAACATCTCTTATGATAATCATTCCCTTCACACGGACGTGGAAAGACTCTGGATTGGCTGCTTGCACACGTCACAAGTTGAAATGACTGTCTGGGAGAATGCTCATGCGTTCTGCCACATCCTCCCATGCCTACCCCAGGATGTGTAGCCAACCTCTTCTCTCGTTCAAGGTTCTGTTCCAGAGAAAAATGAAAAAACGGGGTCTTTTATAAGCAGGGTGAATAATTTAAAATGGAAAGTTCACAAAGTATATGCCTCATTTCCTTTTCACTTTCTCCTTAAACCTTTAAAATGTTATCACTTTCTTCTTAGAGAAGTTTGGGGAGATAGTCCTTTGAGACCAGTTTTCTAGGTTATGGAGTGATGTTGACTACCAGAAGGTTCATTTTTGTTGCCTAGGTTACTGTCATTGCTAATGACTATTTATTGAACACAGGCTACATACTAGATTTCTGATTGGCACTGGAGACATGGAGAGGAATCCAGAATGACATCTGCCTTAGGACTTTCAGCCTGTGTTCCTCAGCAACTTAGCAATACAAGGGTTGCTTCCTCCACCTGAGACGGACATCAGGTCACAGGGAGCCCTTCACAGCAGTTTGCTGAATTCAAAGTGATGACATTTATACAGATAAATTGATGAGGATTGAACATTCAGAGGAGTGTTCTAATACTAGAACATGATTTAGTATTAAAATGGCATTAGTAAGTAATTGTTAGTGTAATTTCATAACACATGAAGTTCTCCTTCTGTGCTGGGTGAACCCCGAGACAGCTCACAGAGCCCCCGGGTTACTCAGGGCAGACAAGAAACCTCAACTGGGGACCTTTGAGGACTTGGCCACCTCTGATTTTCTGTAACACGGTGGCGATTCTGTGGGAAGCATTTCTTAGAATGCTGCCGCTGCTTATGGAAGCTGAGCGTGCTCTAGAATCTCTCAGATCCTAAACCACTCCTTTGCGAGAGTGATGACCTCATAGAAAATAAATACAGGGAAAGTATTTTCCACTGAGTCAAGCTAGTGGTGTAACCTTTGGGGATTGAGCCAGATAAACCTTCAGCAAGTTACTTACCTGGGAAAGGCAGGTCATGTGCTTGTTAGATACTGAGCACCAGTACCTCCCTATCCCCACTAGCTTTGGGGGCAGGTTAGAGTTCATCAGGAAAACCTGGGCAAGAAAGCAGTTCAGGCAGAGGCAACGGGCTTGGAGGACGGGTTCCCAGGGGGTCCAGGAAGCAGCAATGGGGTGGGTGATCCAGGCTGGCTGGAGCACAGCTACCCTGGCTGGTGTGGGAACTTGCTCAAGTCATTTTGTAGTGAGAGTCCTGTGGTTCTTCACCAGATGCATTTTCCCAAGAGCTGATTTGAAATAATGCATTTAAAATAGAAAGGGACGAGTCAGTTCAGCTTCCTGCAGGACCAGTGCGGTTGCTGAGACCCTGGTTGGAATAGCCTTGAGATGCAAACCCTTGTGGAGAGGGCTGGCTCTGTGCCTTCAATATCTTATGTCTGCGCTCAGACTTGCATAGTGTTCGATACCAATGGCATTTGTATCATTTTCTAATTTTCAAAAACATTGATCAGTATTCTTGAAGCTCCGAGCAAGCTCCTAAGACCATTGCATTGAAGTGTATGCTGATCGTTGCCTTTTTCTTGTTTGTTTTTGGAATTAAGCTTAGCATTTTATTTAGGGCCTACTTTTTCTAATGACTTTCCCGAAGAATTTCCGTCCTGGTTTACCGCTTCTCACCCACGGGAGACTGTGAACTTGGAGTTAGGTTTTGCTTTTGTTTCATCTTATGGCTAGGCATGGCTTTGGTCTCTTCCTGCCAGGGCTCAAGAGCAAGTAGGTTTGTTAAAGGGCTAAAGTCGGTTTGTTTTTCAGTTAATGAAGATCAAGGGGAGGGCTGTTGGGAATGTTTGCTTTTGCTCTATAAGTAAGAATGCTAGCACTATAGAATAGATTGCGTGCCTTGGATGTATATCCAGACAGCTACTACTTATAGTGAGTGTTCTTTATGTACAGAATGCTGCTGCTAAGCATATGTCTGTGCTGGACAGTCCTGCCCCTTAGGCAGCGCTAAAGGGGTGTTCCGCCTCCGGGGTGCGAAGGGAAGCCCGTGGGGAAACTCTTTGCCCTACACCACAGGTCCTCACTGTTCACTGTCATTTTTCACCACCTCCATCAGCTGTCTCTTGTTTTAGTTCTCTGGTGTTAGCCACACTCTATCCACTTCTGAGCCTTTGTCTGGTCTACCTTGGGGCCAGACCAGCAGTTGCCAGGCTAGTGAGTAGAAAATTGATACCCAAGCCAGTCTAATATCCTCAATTTCATACAGATAGCTTTATATCACAGTCATCTCACATCTAATCTTCTCATTTTAAAAATATTACTCAAGTTGCCTTTAATTTTTAAGAAGTCGTTTCCTAATTTGCAGCCTCAGTCTTCTTCCAATATAAAATAGATTTAATACTAACTTTTTTTCTCCTGGGGACCATGATTAGTTACGTGTCATTAATATTTGTGAAGCGCTTAGAAACTGTCCATGCTCTTTATTATGATGAGGCCTGTTGGGAGCATAAAAGGAGGCTGTGAGGATTTTCAGCTTCAGTCATACATTTACATAGTAATTATAATCTTGTCATTGGACTAAATGCTGGGGCCGTGAGCTCTCCTGCTCTTTTTATGTCTGCAGGAGCCAGTTCTTTGTGGTCCTTTTTCTTATTCTAGCGCTAGGACACAGATAGTCTGAGGAGGTTTCAGAAGCCAAGCAAGAGCTTCTCTCACTCCACAGAGTGGACCTGCCTTCCCTGTTGTTTCCAGCACCTATGGGTGTGTGGGTGTGAGGGGGGTTGTGTCGCCTGCATTTGCACTGGAGCGTGCTCTTGTCTCTGGGTTTCTTTCAGGCTTAGGTCACAATAGGTGTTGATTTGGCCTCGCTCTGATCCTTTGTAGACATCTGCCCACACCACAAAGCCCCCAAGTTTGGCAAGTCTGCGGTAATTGGCAGAGCCTTTCCGGGCAGAGTCCAGTCCTGGAACAGCAGGGGTTGCAGGTGCATTGGCACGTGATGGTGGGGAACGCACACAGGCCTTGCCTACCCAGCGCCTGGCGATGCTCAGCAACACTGTCCCACCCCTGAAATATCTTGGCCTTGCGGGCTTGTCACTCCAATTAAAACTTAAACAGGAAAGCAGCCCAGGCTGCCTCCCTTTGTGCTGCAGTTGAGCGTGGACGGTGCCAGAGCATATCATGGAAACAGTGGAGGGGTGCTGTGCCGTCGGGGGTCTGCGTCTTCCAGCTTTGCATCTTGCTGGTGGCTGCTGCTAAGTGCACCTGAGAGGCAAGTTTTTGTTTGCCAACAGAAAGTCACCTTTGGGATGGTGGTGAAAGTCATTTTCCACATGTTCACAGATACGCCTGTAACCAGGCCTCACGCTCTGACTTATCTTTGGCAAGGACTTACAAAATAGTCTCTCTGGCTGATTGTCAAAAATTACATCATATCGGAGTAAACTGCTTTTAAATCAGACATCCATTATTCATGTATATTAACTGCTTTTTTATTTTTTTATTGGCTGTTTTGTGTATGATTTACTCTTTTCTCACTAGCTCCCCCTCCCTTCCCAGTTGTCTGTCTTTCTCATTGTTTTTTTTTACTCTTAGCTCATCTGTGAATTTATAGGGGCTGTTGACTTATCTGTGTATGTCGACATCAATATGTGGACCCTGCATTTTTTGTAGTAAAATTTTTTTACCATATTTTGTGGGTCATATTTATGTTGGGTCAGAATAGCAGCTTGGGTGTTCATTTGAGTAAAACCTATCCCAAGAATGAGAGGTCTTTTTTCTTTATTTACAAAAAATGAGCATTATTAATCTTGTACTTCAAGATCTGTGCCAAATGCAACTGTACCTCCCACTTCTGAAGCAGCTAAATGTGTTGCTGTTGGTGGAAAGCAAATTGACTCCCTGTGTTCATTCGCACGCACGAAGCACGTCTTACTGTAAGGCCCATGCGTCACTCTCCTGTGACTGACAAGCACAGGCAGAGATGTGTAGCATTTTTTCATTCTTTCGTCACATACATACCGAGTCCCTTCTGTGTGCCAAGCAGAGTACAGGTGTCCAAGGGTGCCTCTGTTCACTCCAGACTCAGCGCTGGAGGGGTCCCCTGTGCACCTGCGTCCTCTGATCGTGGTACATCGCCCTGAGTCAGGGCCCCCTGCTGCTTGGGATAACAGGACAGGATACAGTCTGTTCTGTTTCTTTAATCCAAAGCAGCATTGTTGTTGTTGTATATCGTCAGTACTTGTATACTTTTATGCACGTCTCCCTGAATCTTTGCTTACTATTCCTTTTGTTTACTGTTCCTTTCAGCACGTCAGACCTTTTTTTTCTGGACCATCTTCCAAAAGCTAGTTCTTTAGAAGTTCCTTTGTACAGAGCGCACTTCCCTTTCTGGATTTAGTGTTCTCTATTTGTTGTTGTTATTTGTTGATTTTAGAGAAAGGAAGGGAGAGAGAGACAAAGAGAGAGAGAGACAAAGAGAAAGAGAGAGACAGGGAAGCATCGATTTGTTATTCCACTTATTTATTCATCCATTGGTTGATTCTTATATGTCCTAACTGGGGATCAAACCCACAACCTTGACATATCAGGATAACCCTGTAATCAGCTGAGCTACCCAACCAGGCCACTGTCCTCCATATTGTACACAAGTTTTCTTACTGTTTTAATTCTTTAAAAAGTATTTGTTACACCCTCATTCTAAGGCAGCTTCGCTAGTCCTTTGTCGTTCTAGGCTAGCAGTCACTTTCTCTCAGCCCCTTGAAGAGATTAATGGTTGGGACTTCCACTGATGCCACTGAGATGTTGGCTGTTGGTCTAATTGTCATTTTCTTCTGCGGCTCTTTCTCTTCTTTGGCTGCTTTTAAGATCTTTTCCTTGTCTTTAATTTTCTGCGGTTCCACTCTAATGTCTCTTGAGTGTGAATTTAGTTTTATTTCTCCTGTTTGGGGTTTCTTATGCTTCCTTCCATCAGTTGCAGAAAATTCTCAGCTGTTAAGTTTTCCTCTCCATCGTTTTCTCTGTTCTTTCTGACTGGGCTCAGCTCATTCATATTTTCTTTCTCCACCTCTCTCTGTTGCCTTCTAAATAATTTCTTAAAATCTTCTCCACAATTCACAAAATTCTCTCTTGCGCTCTATTTAATTACTTATTTAACTCATCCATTGACTTTTTAATTTCTAGAAGTCTACTTTTTTTTAGAACTGTTTAGTCACGTTTCTGTTTTTGACCCCTACCCTCTTTTATTTCTGTGAACAGTCTCTGATATCCTGGAAGTGAATTCTTCTGTTGGTTTTCTGCCTGTCGCATAGGATGAGGCGTTTCCTTCTGTGTTTAGAGTTCTGTTTTTGTTGTGAGCTCCTGTTTGGCGGTGGTGATTGTGCATGTCCTCGGGGGCCTGGGTTGAGAGGGTCTTCCTCCTGAGAGTAGTTCTGCAGGTACAGAGCCCGTTACCAATTTGGAGGCACTTTAAACTGAGGACTGGGCGTGGGCTTTGGCCTTGCAGGCAGCATACATTCAGCCTCTGAGCCGGGTGAGGGCAGATGTGTGCTTGCACACCCCAAGGCAAACATTTTCTGTCCTGACCAAACCTGAGGCAGACAGCTTCTGGCGAGGCTCTTTTCACCAGTGAACAGACCGTTTCCCCAGCTTACTTTTTACTGAGTGTGTGTAGCCGCACAGGGGCCTGCAGCCTGGGGTTGTGTTTGTGCTGGCAGGTGTCACAGAGCACCCCTGGCATGAGAGCTCACTTCCCTTTCTGGATTTATTGTTCTCTATTTATTATTAATTACTAGAGGCCCGGTGCACGAAATTCATGCGCGGGGGGGGGGGCAGGGGGGTGGATATCCCTCAGCCCAGCCTGCACCCTCTCCAATCTGGGACCCCTTGAGGGATGTCTGACTGCCCGTTTAAGCCCGATCCCGGTAGGATATCCTTCTCGTAGTCCAGGACTGCTGGCTCCAAACTGCTTGCCTGCCTGCCTCCCTGATTGCCCCTAATTGCTTCTGCCTGCCAGCCTGATCACCCCCTAACCACTACCCTGCCAGCCTAATTGATGTCTAACTGCTCCCCTGCCAGCCTATTTGCCCCCAACTTCCCTCCTCTGCTGGCCTGGTCATCCCTAACTGCACTACCCTGCAGGCTTGATCACCCCCAACTGCCCTCCCTTGCAAGCCTGGTCCCTCCCAACTGCCCTCCCCTGCTGGCCTGATCACCCACAACTGCCCTCCCTTGTAGGTCTGGAACCTCCTAACAGCTCTCCCCTGCTGGCCATCTTGTGGTGGCCATCTTGTGTCCACATGGGGGCAGGATCTTTGACTACATGGGGGCACCACTCTTGTGTGTTGGAGTGATGGTCAACCTGCATATTACTCTTTTATTAGATAAGCTAGAGGTCTGGTGCATGGTGGGAGCCAGCTAGTTTGCCCTGAAGAATGTTCCAGATCAGGGTGGGGTTTCCCTTCGGGCATGGAGCGGCCTGGGTGAGGGGCCTATGGTGGTTTGCAGGCCGGCCACGCTCCCTCAGCGACCCAAGTGGAGGCCCTGGAATCTAGGATTAATTTATGTTCTACAATTGAAACTTTGTAGCTAAAGCAGAGCCAAGCCTTCTGCTTGCTCCATAGCAACAGCCATTTCTGTTTGAAACTTTGTAGCCTAGAGTGGAGGCCTAGGTGCTAGGGCCACAAAAGCTTGGCTTCCTCCATTGCCCGGGCAAACCTAGACTCTGCTCTCTACAGCTCTATGATTGCTGCCATTTCTGTTGGGATTATATATCTTCTATAATTGAAACTTTGTAGCATTGAGTGGAGGCCTAGGCCAGCAAGGGCAGACAGAAAGCTTGGCTTCCTCCATTGCCAGGGAAACCCAAGCCTCCCTCTTGCTCTAGGTGGCTGCAACCATCTTGGCTGGGGTTTATTTGCATAATTTGCACATGATTGGCTGATCGGCGTGACTTGATCAGAGGTACAGTCAACTTGCATATTACTCTTTTATTAGATAGGGGAGAGAGAGAGAGAGAGGGAGAGAGGGAGAGAGAGAGACACACACACATTGATTTGTTATTCCACTTATTTATACATCCATTGGTTGACTCTTATATGTCCTGACTGGGGATTGAACCCACAACCTTGGATGACACTGTAACTACCTAAGCTACTCAGCTAGGCCACTGTTTTCCATTTTTGGCTCCTCAGAATTTTTCTGACTTCTTAGAACTTAGATAGGTTGAAGAAATGTTTGTTGATACTGAATCTTACCCAGCATTTTTGCATTTGTAAACAGCAGGGTTTCCAGGCATTCTAGTCCGCCACATTTTCAGAACTGGACAGTTATTTTTTTTGGGGGGGGGGGGTGTCTAGGATCTGGGATATTACGGTTCTAGAATCTGGTTATTGTGGAACCTCCTTCTGTCTTAGTAGGATGAAGTATTCCTACAGCAAGATTAGACATCCAGAAATGGGGCATGTGGGGGGTGGCAGGTGTTAAGCAAAAACAGAAATGAGTATTTATTGTGTCCCAGATTGTGTTAAGCCCTGGGTTTCCCGATAATGTGCGCTAAGCAGTTGTCTGTACACTGAGCACCGGGCACACGCTGGACCCTTCATCAGAGCGGCAAGAACGAATGCTGGATTGCTTTCACAAGGAACGTATAGTCCAGTCTAGGCCAGCGGTTTACACATATGGCGGGGCACTGGGTAACAGCCGCAGCTGACCTGCTCAGTGAGTTTCCTTGGTGACCTCTGGGAGAGGTCAGAGGAAGGAAGGCACAGTTTAAGGTGGCACCTTAGAAACACCAGATGAAGTGTGTGGGCATGAGTACCTTTGGCACTGACCAGACGGAACGAGCTCTGTGTGCTGAAGGCACAGCAAAATCACAACACAAGCTTGATAGGGAGGGCAGGGAGAGTGTGGTGGTTATTTGTTTTACTCTCTAGAATTTGGCTTCTTATTATGATTTCCCCCTCATAAGAGAAGGATATATGTGGTAGTGATGGAGACAGGTTATCAGGGATCAGAAAAGAAAGTAGATAGACTTTGTCATCTCTGAGAATTCCAATCAATCCCCATGCCCTTTATTCTTCACTCTGCTTCGGTCCAGCTCAGCAGCTCTGGTTCTGTGCTCTGTCACTCCCTCCCCCTTTAATGGCCCTTATACAAGTAGCTGTAGCTCACACAGCTGTTTCAGTGCTGCGTCTGGTAAGGAAGCCTTCTGACCACTCCTGCTGCTTATGAAGGGCAGTGCTGGGGTGCTTAGCCAGTGAGCAGCTGCTCGGGTTGATACTGTGGTTGGTGCAATGCCTTTGGCAGGAAATGAGCATCAGGAAGACAATTTTTGTAAACTCAACCAAAGAAAACACAAAGGGGTTCCTTCATTCATCATCATGTGACCAAAAATCGGGGGCTGCAAGGCTCTGTAATCTGTTCATGGCGATTTCTACATGCACATGGTTCCAGTTTATGGGTTGGTAGCAGTCTTAGATTTAGGCTGTGTTTGCAGTGCTAAATCCACTTCTTCTTGCATGAAGGAGGACGTTGGCCTGCCTTGAGCTCACCCCACTGCAGGGACAGCAGTCACTTCTCAGCTCTTCCCTTCAGGGTTTGGTTGGACAGCCAGTCCTGGGCACTCCAAATGGTCTAGGTCAGTGGTCGGCAAACTCATTAGTCAACAGAGCCAAATATCAACAGTACAATGATTGAAATTTCTTTTGAGAGCCAAATTTTTTAAACTTCTTCTAATGCCACTTCTTCAAAACAGACTCGCTCATTCCGTGGTATTTTGAGGAAGAGCCACACTCCAGAGGCCAAAGAGCCACATGTGGCTCACGAGCCGCAGTTTGCCAACCACTGGTCTGGGCCACACCTGGAGGCTGCAGGGCCCTCCTGCACCAGACAGTGACTGATGGATGCTTCCCGGATGTTGGGCCTGTGGCTCCTTCCTGACTCTACAGGGCTGTCCCTGCTGCTTACAACACCAGCTGCTAGGACATGGCTGTAGGTAGGTCTCCTCAGAGAGGCGTCCCTCGTCTGCAGGAGCAGGACAGCTGGGGCCGAGCACCAGCTGGTGAGGGGGGGGTGGTGGTTTCAGCTGGCAGCAGGCGGAGCTCCTACACATCATCCACCGTCCCTGTGATTCCAGTGCCCGCTCCACTGAAGGTGGTTAATAAATACTGTTGCCTGGCTGTTAAGTGAATTACAGCATTATTTATTTTGCCTAAAAATTAGAAACAACCCAAATATCTACCAGTATGGAATTAAATATCCACAGAGGAATTCTATGCTGCCATTAAAAATAACAAGATTTACTTACAGGTATTGATGAGGAAAGAACACTCGTCGTATTTAGTAGGAAAACCAAATTGTAGAACAATAATCCCACTCATGGAAAAGCATAATTTTATACACACATACAGGGGGAGGGAAGAGACAGGCACACAAGACAGATAGGTATAGAAGAAGTCTAGCAGTAGATACACTAAGCTATTCAAGTGGTTCTCTCTGAGAGGTGGGTGCACAAAAGGTTACTATTTCATTATATAATTCTGTTAGGTTAGGTTAACTTGAACAAAATTCTAAGTTAGGATTCTAAGAGTAGGATTTATGAAAATACTTTAAAATCCCTGAAGTTCTTTTCAAACAATGTTTGCTTCCACCAGATGCTCTACATCTGCCTGGAAGCTAAAGAGAAAGAAAAACCACCCAGAATACATCTGTAGTTATCTTTGCAAAATATATGCCACTCTTAACGTAGCTTCACTGTTTTAGAAAATTCTTGAAGAAGCATTTGACTCCGGTAAAAATGTGCCCTGTAATCACTATGTAAGCTCTTTTGTAATATCCACTTGGTATTTAAAATAAAAAAAATTTCTAGCAGCAACTATTGATTTGGCGGTCGCATTAGTGCAGAATATGTTCTCCAAGATTGTAGCCATGGATAGTTTTTCCTTCTTTCCAGCATATCCCTGCACCGCTGAGGGTGAGTCAAGTGGCTATGGGTTGAGACTCGCCCAACTAGGGCAATCAAGAGAAAAATTAGTCTAATGCATGGTCTTAACAAGAGGGAGAGTGTGAGCATGAATAATTAACTAGTCTGTGGCAGTCAGATAAAATGAAGTCCCATTTGCTCAACCTTATTAAAAGAGAGAGAGTACGGGAGGGAGGAGGAGTGGAGGTGGGGGACGGTAAGGTCGTTAAGGGACTTGTAACATGGGAAGAACCGCCTCCACGATGGGTCGAGTGTTCGCTAGTCTCTGTGGTCTTTAACTAACGTAATGGTGCAGGTACTGTTCCGAGAGCGCTGACCTGTTGAGTCACTGAGCATTGTAGAGGATGCTGAGTCCCGATAACAGACGTCTTCATGCAGAGGCTCTGCACAGGGATGCCCTCACTGTGTCCCTCAGAAATGGTCCACCCACTTGTAAATAAAGAACTAGAAAAAGTAAAGAATAGGAACTGACTCAGTATCATATTTTAATCCTTATATTTACCATGAACATTTTAAAGGCCTACCTTCCGAATATAGAAGTTGAAGTATTTTAAAAACAAGATATTGAGTCCTACCCGGTTTGCTCAGTGGGTTAGAGTGTCAGCCTGCAGACTGAAGGGTTGCGGGTTTGAATCTGGTCAAGGGCAGCGTACCTCGGTTGCAGACTCGATCCCCAGACCCCATTGGTGCCAGTGCAGGAGGCAGCCAGTCACTGTGTCTCTCTCACATCAGTGCTTCTCTTTCTCTCTCTCCCTCTCTTCTACTCTCTTTAAAAAAATAATGGAAAAAAAATATCCTTAAGTGAGGATTGACAACAACAGGAAAAAAAACCCAAAAGATATATTGAGTCCAAGAATCCTACTGAAAGGTCTATAATGAGAGGTGTAAAATATTACTTTTATAATAGACCATGAAGTTGTTGTTTTTAATATTTTTCCTCTCCAGTAGCTGATTTTATACAATGTTTATGTTATTCACTGTAGATAGATGATTTGATTATTACTGTGTTCTTATCAGGAAGAAGAATCTTATTCTGGATATTTTACAATTATTGAAATTTTCTCAGAAACTTTCATTTTCAACTGCATAAAAATAGCATTTAACTTGCTTATTCTAGTCTTTATGGGTTAAAGTTTGAAATCTCCGTCTTCCAGATGCTGTGAGCAATAGTTAATATTATAGTGTTGTCTGGACTATTAGGAATTTCTAAAGATTCACTTGTTAGAAATGTGTGTTGACAATGAGATTGATGAAGTTCAAGGTGGAGACAGTTTGTTCCCTTCTCAATACTAAAATAAGAACCTATATACTAATACTTGATAAATGAATAGGCACCGAAAGAGTCCGGTGAGGAGGCTGTTTTACTGCGAGTTTGGGTCTAGAACTGTGTCCTCGGTACTTACAACAGTGACTGACCCATAGCAAGCAGTTCGTGTTAATTAAGTTTAACTGAATTACTAAGCTTTTTTTTTTTTTAGTAGAAGTCTTAAATCTTCAGAAAGATTATTTATGAGCATTGCAGAGTGTGAGGCACAGATATGTTTACATTTAACAAATGTATTGTCTAGAGATGAAGACCACGTTCTTTGCCTCCAGACCTTACGGAACAGAGCTCCTTAAAATTAGCAAGTGAAGAGGGAAGCATTGGGACCAGGATTTTGGGTTTGTTGTTTAGTCTAGTGGTTAACTGTGCAAGCTTCATTCTCCTGGATGCTCGAACCGTTCTTTCTTGTACCTTCTGTGGTATGGCTATAGGGAACGAGAACCTGCGCTGGCTGGCTGCATGCTTCTGGATATGCTCCTTTCTCATTAATCCCAAGCCAGGCGCAGTCAGTGGCTCCCATTTCCATGCCTCTTTCTCCGTTAGCGAACGCAAACCTCACTTCTCCATTTGGCATTTTTCTGTGTGTCCTTTGAGTTTGTTTGCACGTTGGACTGAGGAATTCTCTGGATTTTCCTTTTGCATTTCCTTTTGTCATTCTAACAGCCCTGTCCCTACAGTCTCACCCCCTGGCAAAGGTCGGGGCATTTAGTGGTAAAACATCTTTCCTAGGCGCTGGGGCAGGCCCTGCCTGGATGTGCTGAAACAAAGCATGCTGATGGGGGGCTGCTGCATGTAACAGCACCGCACGTTCCTTCTCCCCAGATCCTGGTCTACAGCCTGGAAGCAGAACGCTGCCTCTCGAAGCTGGGCAACGCGCTTGGCGACTTCACCTGCGTCAACCTCAGGGACAGCCCTCCCAACCTCATGGTCAGCGGCAACATGGACAGGAGGTACGTCTGAGTAACAAGTTTTGTAGCCACAGCCATTTCTGTCGCCGCCCGGCCGCCCAGCCCTCTGCTTACGTGTTCTCCACAGCTCACACTCCGCAGTGCTCACTCCACGGCTTCGTCCACCGTGCCCAGCCCGATCCCAGCCATGCTGTCTCTGGACCCGGAGAACAAAGTCTCGTATTAGGTGGTAGTTGGACGGCGCCGTCTCTGCCTCCTTTCTGCAGCAGCACAGGAAGGTGGTCTTTTAAGCCAGTTGGTGGACGCAGTTGGTGGAAGGCCCAGTGAGACCACTTGGAATAAATTTGTTTGGCATTTAAAAGCTCACTTTCTAATATTAAAAACAATAACCTAAGGGATGAATCATGTTCAACGGAATAGGATCGCCTTCCAAATGATGTCAAGAGTGTGTTTCCGAGCCCCGCGTGTCGCTCTGGCGATGGGAAGAGGCCGCGTGTGAACAGGTTCCAGGTCCTGTTTAGGCGACTAGCAGCCCTCTCTCCAGCGCATTGGCTCGGGGAGCCGGGTTTCCCGGCGCTGGGCCCGTGCCAGCCACAGACGCTCCAGGAGCCATCAGCACGAAAGGATTAAAGTGTTTGAAAAGACTCCGTGTCCAAATTTTAGTGTTTCCAACCCCCCACCCCCGCCCCCAATCCCCATGTCCTCTCCCCATGTCTTTCTTTTCCTTTTTAAATTTTTGGCTGGTTATAGGCCATGTCTGATCCAGCCTGAGGAGAGGTGGCATGGCTAGAGGCCAGGGTCTGCGCCCCTCCTGTGCCGGCCCCGGGGCAGGTGGTGGGCTGCCCGGTGGGGGCTCCGATCACGAGCAGGGCCTCTTTCGTGCCAAGCCTCACGTCTCCGTCGCACCAGTGCAGCACTTGCAAGAGTAATCATTTTGTCAAATAATATTTCCAATTCCCGACCTTCACCCCTCTACTGCCCCTTCCCCTTAGAGCCAAAAGAAAATGTGAGAATGCTTCACTGAAAGGAAATACTTGATCTTTTTTCTCAAGGCCCCCAAACATGGCTGATATTTCCGAGGCTTGAGAATTGAACTTCTCAGTGTGTCCAGTTTTCCTCTTAAAAAACCCCAGCCAGGCTTGATAAGTGGCCCCTTGTGCCCCAGCAAATGAAACACGTCAGTTTGTAGTTTTACTCTCACGTTTTAGTTTTCAGACTGAGCTACACAAAGGCTCCAAGCTCATCTGATAGGGTCTCCCCACAGGCCTTCGCAGCTCCTCGCTTTCCAGGCGAGCACATGCGAGGGCGCTGAGCGTCCAGGTCGGAGGTGGGGCTTGTAGGTCAGGTTCACAGCGTGGCCGCTCGGGGGCGGCCACAGCCAGACTCCCGCAAGTCAGCTCTAGATATCGGGCAAGCCAGGACCACTGTCGGCTCCACACCCGGCTGCCAGGGAGTCTGAGCAGCACATATACAGCGTGTATGCACACAGTGTATACAGCGTGTCCCGAAAATGTGCACACACTTTGAATGATTATGAAGTCAGTGTTTATTTATTTATTTATTTATTTTTTATTTTTTTAATATATTTTATTGATTTTTTACAGAGAGGAAGGGAGAAAGAAACATCGATCAGCTGCCTCCTGCACACCCCCCACTGGGGATGTGCCCGCAACCAAGATACGTGCCCTTGATCAGAATCGAACCTGGGACCTCTCAGTCCGCAGGCTGACGCTCTATCCACTGAGCCAAACCGGTTTCGGCAAAGTCAGTGTTTATTAACACACTGTTCATTTTCAAAATTTAAAGGAATCCAGGAATGAATAATTTTTATGTCAGTGCCTATTTTCAAACTGATGACCGTTTTGGTCCAGGCACTGCTGATAACGTGAAGCAGTGGGATCACAAACATCAAAGATCATTTTGATAGGTAGCTGTGTGCCTTTAATTCATCAACCGCTACCAGCAACTTTATCTTTTATGTATCCCCATAGAAAAAAGTCTAGTGCACTTTAGGATAAATTTTCTTTGTTCAAATCAGTTAAAAAGGAGTGAAAATTGACTTATCAGTTAAAGTGTATATACACACACACTCCAGAGTTAAGCAAAGCTGACTTAACTCGACCAGGCTGCCTGCTCGTGCGACCCTCGCCAGCGAGGAGCCAACTCACAGTGTGCGGGGTTTGTGGTCATCTTGCTGACCAGACTTGATCACATTAAGCCCATTTTATTAGTAAACCAGTGTTATGTTTTAAAATCTCTGTCCTAGTGACTTGGAGTTGGGGAGGGGGCCATCCTAAGTGGCCCTCAGCATATGCCAGCTGTTTGACCAGAGTATGTATGAGTCTCACCATCATATGGAGAATTATTCCTGTGAGTCTGAGTAGCAGGGTAAGCGATATGAATTTGAAACACAGGGGTTAAACATTGTACATCTGGAAAAAGGAAGGAATAGGAATCTAAACTTTTAAATGTAGTACAGGGAAATACCGTGAGGTTTTCCCCCTCAAAGGCTTAATAGCTTTGAGTAGGAGCTCATTAGAGAGGCACACCCTTGCTTGCACAGCTTATGTTTTATTCAAAAGAGGAAGTAAGGGGTCAGATACTGTGAAAAGAACTACATCCTGACCAGGGGTTGGCAAACTCATTAGTCAACAGAGCCAAATATCAACAGTACAAGGATTGAAATTTATTTTGAGAGCTGAAAACTGACTTCTGTGCATGGGCCACAAAGTTTCAATCACACTGTACATGAACACCTGCACATGGTATTTTGAGGACGAGCCACACTCACGGGACCAAAGAGCCGCATGTGGCTTTCGAGCCGCAGTTTGCCGACTACTGTCTTAGACTGTTACTTAATGACTAATGCAATTTTTAAAAATCTGGACCCTCCTATTTTCTTAACTTAAAAAACTGAATTTCAGTGCATTTCTCTTAGTACTTTATAAATAACTCGAGAATGGGCTCTAAAGATGCATAAAACTGTCTCAGATTAAGACAAAAATAGTTTTTCATTAAAATAAGGAAATAAGCTTAAGTTAGTTTGCAAACATAAGGGGAAATTGCAAGGAGTTTTTTGTTTTGTTTTGTTTTTATGAGAGGTGGGGGATGCGGGTGTTAGACCTTTTAATATTGTCCCGCTGCTCTCCCAGCTTCACTGCTTCAGATCACATAATATCTGTTGTGAAACTTCAGGTTCACTGGCTCTTCCTCTGTCATATCCATTTTGCTGGTGAGCTCATCAGTGACTTTTATTTCAGATTTTGTATTTTTGAGTTCCAAAATTTCCATTCAGTTCTTTTTCATAGTTTCTATTTCTCTACTCCAAATGTCAGTCTTTCTTAGCATTTTACCTTTTTAAAAATACATTTTATTGATTTTTTAGAGAAAAAGGGAGAAGGGGAGAGAGAGAGAATCATCGATTGGCTGCCTCCTGCACACCCCTTACTGGGGATTGCTCCTGTAACCCGGCATGCGCCCTGACTGGGAATCGAATCTGTAACCTCTGTGGTTCATGGTTGGTGCTCAGCCACTGAGCTACACCAGCAGGGCACCATTGTACTTTTACCTCATGGGATGTAGTTACAGTGGCTGCTTTGAAGTTATTAATGATTCCCCAAATCTGGGTTGTTTCAGGGTTGACATCTGTTGGTTGTTTTTCCCTTTGAGAATGGGTCACATTTTCCTGTGGGGTTTTTTTGGGGGGGAGAGGGGGATTGGGTATGTCCGGTAATTTTCTGTTGCATCCTGGACATTTTGAATGTTAGGTCCTGCCCACTTTAGATTCTGTTATATAATCCTCTGGCGATTGTTGAGATTTTTTATTTATTCAAAGGCAGGCAGTCACCCTGATTAGGATATAGACTGCAGGTTCTGTCTTGCCTTCAGTGGGTGGTGATTCCAATATCTGTTCAATTTCCAAGGCCTTTGCCATGCCCCTCTAGCTGTTGGCATGCGTGCCACGCAGGTTAGTTTGAGATGGCAGCAGGGCAGAATAGTGGAGTCCTCAGGACCTCAGCTGTGCTGCTTTGGGCTGTCCTGCACAGCTAGGGAGGAGCCTGGGGTTTCTGGGGGTCATACAGAGATGGGCTCCCTTCTCCAGGTCCCTTCTTCATCCCTGTTCTGCCCAACCTCCAGGGCTCCTTTCTCTGGGCCTGTGATTGGTAGTTGGGTTTCTCTCAGTTTTACCCGCCTTCATTGCTACCACCATGCAGCTCTATAATACATTTTTGGGCTGCAGAGGCCCCCTTTCTTGGTTTTTCAGAGTGAAGTTTCTTTTACGGTTTTAGCTCCTGTAGCACCATGCAGCTCCGCACTGGAGTTCATCCCCAGCTCGAGGCAGTAAGAGAAAAGGGAAAATAGGAAACCTTTTGCCCATACGGCCACTTCCTCCACAATGCACCATCTTTACTTACCTCCCCAACGTCCTTGGGAACTGGCTTTTGTGTTTTGTGCAGGGGTTGTGGCTGCAGTCAGCAGAGGGCAGAGGCAGTGTTGGGCTCACTGCTCTTGGCCAGCACCAAAACTCGCTCTTTTACATGATTTAATTAAATTCTGTGTTCCGAAGTAGAGGCTTGTTAAAGAAGGCCCTCCCCATCCTGTGGCCCTCAGTCTTCTCCTCTGTGGTCTGTTCCTTCTTTCTTCATCCAGAATGGAGAAGCGTCTCAGTGTTCTACTTGGAAGAATCAGTAAGAGTTGGGGGTAAGGGCATATGTCAGGTTGTTAGTGGGTTGCCAAAGCAGCATTCACTGAACCAACAAATCCCACTGCTTTTTCTCCATAATCTCAAGATTATTTTTTAAAGTATATTTTTACTAGAGGTCCAGTGCATGAAGATTTGTGCAAGAATGGGCCTTCCTAAGGAGTTCATTTCTAAGTGGCTGTTCAGATTTCTCCACCTCTACCTTCGCTCCAGCTGGAGCCGCCTTTCTGCCTTCGCTTCAGCCCAGAGCCACCTTTCCTCCTTCCCATGCTGCCCAGAGGCCCGGAACAGCTAGACGCAAGTGTCCCACCCCCCCAGCTGCTTGGTGCCTGTGTATGCAAATTAACCCACAATCTTTGTTGGGTTAATTTGCATACTCCTGACTGGCTGGTGGATGTCATGAAGGTACGGTCAATTTGCATCTTTCTTTTTTATTAGTGTAGCTTGATTTCAGAGAGGAAGGGAGAAGGAGAGAGATAGAAGCATCAGTGATAAGAGAGAACCATCAATCAGCTGCCTCCTGCACTGGGATTGAGCCTGCAACCTAGGCATGTGCCGGTGACCGGAATCGAACCTGGGACCCTTCTGTCTACAGGGTCCCACTGAGCCAAACCAGCTAGGGCAACTCAAGATTATTTTTAAAAAATTTAGCAGCTTTATTGAGACAATTTCATACCTACAATTCATCAATTTAAATTGTGCAATTCAATGTAAAATTCACAAGGTTGTGCAACCATCATCAAGTTAACTTTAGAACATTTTCAGCACTTCACATAAACCTTGTACCCATTAATAGTCACTCTGCACCTCCACCCTTCCCTTCCAGCTCTAGGCAGCCACTATCTACTTTCTGTCTCTGTGGATCTGTTTTGAACACTTCATATATAACGTAAATGGGATCACATACATGTGACCTCTTGTGACTGTCTTCTTCCACTCGGCGTGTTTATGAGATAAACTTGTAGCATGAGTCACCACCCCCTTCCTTTCTACAGCCAAATGCTGTTCCCTTGTATGAATATACCACAGTTATTCATTCATCCATCAGTTAATGGGCATTTGAGGGTTTTTTTACTATTATGTATGCTGCAGTTACCATTCAAGTACACATTTTGTGTAGATACATGTTTTCTGTTCTCTTGGATATATACTTATGAATGGAATTGCAGGCTTATTTGGTAACTCTGTGTTTAACAACTTGAGGAATTGCTAGACTTTTTCTAAATAGCTGTTCAAATTTCTCCACCTCCTCAGCAATATGTGCCATTGTTCTGCTGGCAGCTGTTCTAATGGGTGAAGTGGTTTCTCATTGTGGTTTTTAATTTTTTATTAAGTTTGTTGGGGTGACCTTGGTTAATAAGATTATATAAGTTTCAGGTATACAGTTGTATAATACATCACCTGTGTATTGCATTGTGCATTGACCACCCAAAGCCAGGTCTCTTTTTTTAGTCATGAAAAGTGAAATAAGTCAGACGGAGAAAGTCAAGAACCATTGGTTTTAGTTTTCATTCTCCTGATGCTGATGACGCAGAGTACCTCTTTGGATAAATGTGTACTCAGATCGTTGGGCCATTTTTTAGATTGGGTTCTCTTTTTACTTACTGAGTTATAAGAGTTCTTTATGTATTCCGGATACCTGTCCCTTCTCAGATAGCTTTTGTAAATACGTCCTCCCACTCTGTGGGCTGTCTTTTTATTCTCTTGATGGTGTTCTTTGAAGCACACAGGTCATTTTCTCTTTGTTACTTGTGCTATTGGTATTATAGTGAAGGAGTTATTTACTATCTCAGAGTCACAAAGATTTACTCCTGTTTTTTCTTCAAAGGATTTTTGTACTTTTGGCTGTTAGAGTGAGGTCACAATGCATTTGGAGTTAATTTTTGTATATGGTGTGAGGTGGGAGTCCAACCTCATTCTTTTGCATGTGGATAACTAACTACTTGTCCCAGCATCATCCGTTGAAAGGACTATTCCTTCCCCATTGAATTGTCTTGACACTGTTGTTGAAAATCAGTTGACCGTAAAATAGAGGGGTTATTCAAGGTATACTCATCTGATTAAAATTTAAAAAGAAATGAAAGTAAATGGAATGTTTCCGTGTTTCCAATTTGGGGCGATGTGCCCTATTATCCTACATCATTGTGTCTAGAGGAAAAACCTGGGGCAGTGGGGAGGGGGGCTTGTTAGGGGCCAAGCAGAGCTCTCTCCTGCTGACCTGGCTGAGAAAACAGGCCCAGGAAGGTGGAGTGATTAGTCCGATTGGCCTATTGCTCTTTGTGGGCAAGATATGGAGAGCTGGAGACTTCAGAGATGCAGCTTTAAAGTAGAGCGCTCTCACGATAGCCTCATTGGATCAAACTGGGCCATTTTTCTAGTTGCTGTTTCAAGTGAATCATTTACTAGAGGCCATCACCAGTATTATCTAGATAAAGCTATTGATTTTGGTGTATAAAGGTTATATTTAAAATCCTCTTTAATAGCCCAGGTTCAATGAAACAAAACAGAATCATGTATTGATTTTTTTAAATACTAGTTTTCTTTATTAATTTGGCCATTTTTTAAAAAGCCTACATTTTAATGCCGCTTGCTTGTTCCCTTTATTTTCGGGATAGAAATATAGCTGAAGGGGAGGTCCTTCTTAAAGAAACTGCTGAGCTGAGTCAGAATAGTCTTCATCTTTGCCATCTAGTACAGCTTGCTTTATTATTACGTGGGATTATTTAATCCAAAGCAATGGGAAGCGAGCCCTTAGTTGTGACCCCCAATTAAAGAGTCTCAGCGCTCACTTCTTGCCCTGACAAATACAAAGTTGCGGTGTGCTCTGGCCCTGCTGCCTGCTGTTAGAGAGACGAGCGTGGGGCGTGCATTTGCTCCATCTGCAAGTGTTATAATAAGTTATTCAAAGCTCTTAGCACAGGACCAACCAGAGCGTGCCTCCCTCTCCGTTCCAGCACGTTTTCTTGCCCATCAGATGGATGCTCCTCTGCTGGAGGCTTTGGAAGGTTCTGGTGCCTTTTGTTTTAATTGGCGGGCTAGAGCCGACTCCTATGGTGCGATTTTCATTAGAGAGGGGCTAGAGAGAGGGAGTGCTGGAACAGCCCTCCAAATCCAACCATGAATATTAAACATAATACAATTACAGCTTTCTGACCAATTATTTTCTTTTCAGCGGGCAAAATTGATGAAATACGCGCTAGATAGGGGCTCAGTACCTACCATTGGCTTCTTCTTGTCCCTGGAATCAGTTGTCTTTGCATATATTTGTGCCCGTTTGCTGTGCTACCTGTTCCGAGCGCCGAGTATTTGATTGGAGCGCTGAGGACACGGGCCTTGCCAAGGTGCGCTGCTGTTCGGGTTGGGGCCGCACGGCCAGCTGTTGGAGGCAGACCAGACCCTAAATGTGAATGTGAACGGCCTGTGTGGACCTCGCACGCTGCGGTGTTTGCTCTCTGGCGACAAGAGGCCAGAGTGAGGCCTCTCCAAGGAGATGTCATGTAAATGCTTCTCCTTTTTCCCTGTGGGGAGAAGTCCAAGTCTGTTTTGGCCCATTTTTGTTTCCTTGGTGACACAAAATACGCAAATGTTGTATCTTTGGGTATATTTGTTTGTTTTGTTTGGAGCCATCCACACTGGTATCTAAATACAATAGGAAAACAGATGGCAAACTTTGAACTTCTGGACCAAATCTGTGTTTGCCTTTGTCTCCTTAACAGCCAAACTATAAATTATAGAGCATAAATATTCAACAGAGGGGCTCTTTATGAAAATCACCACCGCAAAGTAGGCCCTTATTAACCAGATATGTGCTGTAAACTATTTGGCTAAATTTCTCCTTTCCCTGTCCCTCTCAGGTCCCTATTAGCAAGCAGTTCGGCTGTGGTTGCTGCAGGCACAGCTCCTTCTAGGTGCTGACACTTTCCTGCCCTTTCTCCCCCACCAGGGCCTTGATGGCGCCTCTAAGGGCTGGCGGGGAGACCTTCGTTTTCCAGCACATTGCACGTTCTCCCGCACCCCTGGAGGCCCAGCTCGCTCACTGGGAAGGGAGATTGAAGGGCATGCTGGGATAATAGGGGTCGCCATTAATGTGTCACCTAGTTGGTTGCATGTCGTACCCAGGAAGAATTCATGCATCTCCTCTGCTCTGAGATGACATCTGTATTTGGAGCAGGGTGTACACGTGGGAGGGTGAGGGATGCGTAGTTCCGAGTAAGGAATGCCTGTGCACGACCCACCCAGCTCACAGCGTGGCCATGCCTCAGGATGCCCAGTCACGAATGAGTTCTTGTCTCTTGAAACAACATGGCAGTGTCTAGAAGAAAAACGTAAAAGCCACTTTCCCCCCTCATTCTCAATTGCCACTCTTCCCCCAGGTAATTGCTACCAATTTGAGTATGTCCTTCTAGAATTTTCTCTTTAAATTTTTTCAATTTTACTTGAGCAGGTAACCTGTGCATTCAGACTTGAATTAAAAAGCACAGAGGCACCGGCCACCAAGGCTCAGTGGTTGAGCATCAACCTATGAACCAGGAGGTCAGTTTGATTCCTGGTCGGGCACAGGCCCAGGTTGCAGGCTTGATCCCCAGTAGGGGGCGTGCAGGAGGCAGCTGACCAGTGATTCTTTCTTGTCATTGATGTTTCTCTCTCTCTCCCTCTCCCTTTCTCTCTGAAGGGTAATAGAAATATATATATTTTTTAAAAAGCACAGAGGCATAGCCAAAACCGGTTTGGAACGTGCAATGTGGATAGAGCGTCGGCCTGCGGACTGAAAGGTCCCAGGTTTGATTCCGGCAAGGGCATGTACCGTGGCTGCGGGCACATCCCCAGTAGGAGGTGTGCAAGAAGTAGCTGATCGATGTTTCTCTCTCATCAACATTTCTGACTTTCTATCCCTCTCCTTTCCTCTGTGAAAAAAAATCAATAAAATATATTTTAACAATAAGCACAGAGGCATCAATAGGAAGCAGTCGGTGTTCTGGGAACAGTGAGCCTTTTCTAAGGAGTGACTGCACTTGCACACACCCTCCGCCTGTCACACGCGGCCGTGGTTGGACGTCGAGCCGTGTGTTGGTGACAGCTGCCTGTCAGTGTTCCTAGATCCGTCTCACTCTCCAGTGGCTGCACAGGCTCCGCTGTCCGGATGCACCGTGATGGCGTTAGCTTGCACTCCATGGAGGGAGCAAGTTAACTGTGCCATCCAAATGCATGAGAATTTAAATGTTGTTTCTAGTTTTTCCCGTAGTTCTAAAGGTCATTCCTTAGTAGGGAATGTCTTTTTCCGTAAGTTGCTTTTAAGACC
This sequence comes from Antrozous pallidus, assembly GCA_027563665.1. Classification (NCBI taxonomy): domain Eukaryota; kingdom Metazoa; phylum Chordata; class Mammalia; order Chiroptera; family Vespertilionidae; genus Antrozous; species Antrozous pallidus. The sequence goes on from CM050528.1 coordinate 23,209,563, forward strand.
TCTTTTAGACTTTTGCATGTTCCCACTTTATGATACTCTTAGGTGGTATTTCTGTTTATTTTGATTATGGCTCATGAAGTATGAGTATGCATCACTGTCATGGATTCGGGAAACATATTAGCCATTAACTATTTGAATATTGCTTCTTTGCTACACACACACACACACACACACAATTTTTTCCTTCTGGAACTTCTTTTGAACACATGCTGAACTGTTCCCTTCTATTCTTCCTGTCTCGTAACCCCTCGTTCACATTGTTCACCTGTTTCTGTTCTGCACTATAGGTAGTTTTTCAGATGTATCCTCTAATTCATAAACTCTTCCAGCCAATTAATTTCAGGGACTATATTTTCATTTGTAGAATACTTTGGCACTTATAAAGCAGGAATCTCAATACTCTCCTTTGGGTGGGCCTGTGTCCAGGTAAGATCCAAACCCATTGGCTCCTGAGATGGCGCCTGCCAGCAGCCTCCCCCCACCACGCATGCACCCGGGACCCTGGCATTGCAGCTCCAGCTCTCCAGGCTGGTTCTCAGCCCGAGCCCTGCGGAAGTCGCTGGTTTTGTGAGCTCAGTGGTGCATTTAAAAGGATATCCTGCAGTATTAAGGGATTTTCAATGAGTGGGTCAACAAGTTGCCTGAAACAGAAGCCCCATCTTTTGCTACTAAAAACAGTGCTGTGGCCAGTGGCCTTGTATGCCTGTATGGTGTGCATTGGTACACATGCGATATATCCTGAATTCTTAGAAGCAGAACTGCTAGGTCTATTTTTTATTTTGTTGGATATTACCAAGTCACTCCCCAAAGAGGGATTTATGCTCACATCAGCCACACATAAGCACCTGCCTCCCAGGCCTCACAGCACGGAGGGCTCAGAGCGTTCTGCCAACTTGGTCTCTGCTGGGTGACGGGACACGTGCTGCATCGCATTAGTTCTAGCTCCTAATTTCTCTCCTCGTCAGTGAACTAGAACCTGTCACACATGTTTAAAAACCATTAGTATTTCTTCTCTCTCCTGTTACTTTTGAGTTGTCAGTCTTTTACGATCAATTTGAAGGCATTCGCCAGCCCTCTCTGTTACCAGCCTTTTCCCCACTTGATCATTTTGCCTTATTTTTTTTTCTCCCATGTGGGAAAAACTTAAATACTTCATATACAGTTATCAATATTTTTCTTTTTCACTTCCAGGTTTTTTATATTTAGAAAGGCCTTTCCTATTCTGACTATTTAGAGTTTAATTATGTTGACTCTTGAGCCTTCTATAATTTATTTCGGTATAATGTATATGGTAGAACTCTAAAAGTTATAGGGTATTTTGCCTTTAATTGCTATTGTAAGTGGGATCTCTGATTACATTTTTAAAGCTAGTGGTTGTTTGATTCTCAAGTATTACTGGATTGCCATCTCTAGTGATAAATTCCCACCTCATTTTCTTTTCTTTAATTATATCCAATTTTAAAAAACAATGTGAAATACCAGTGGTAAAAGTATAGGTCACTATTTTTTAAAGACTTTTTATTAGGAATAAATGTTTTATTTCATCAGATTTCATTTCAGCATCCATGGGGTGACCGTGTGCTTTTTCTTGTTTGTTACAATAGTAGGTGAATTGTCTAACAGGAGTGGGTGGATTCCGCTTGTTGGCAGGGTATTGCTGTGGGTTCTGTTAGTTAATATTTCATTCAGGTCTTAGCCTTGATACCAATCGATTGCTGCCTGCCTGCCCGCGTGCTCTCCTTGCCGGGTGTCTTGGAAGAGAATGCTGGCTTTATGTAGGTGTAGAAGCTTTCCTCCTGTCCTGCGGGGCAGGGCCACAGCCCTGGGGCTGCTCCTTCCAGCAGGCCAGGTTCTCTGTGCGGGGACAGCTGTCCCAGTTTACTCTGTTACTTCTGTTGGGATTGTCTGCCCCTGAGGTCAGTTTTGGTCATTCTTGGAAAGTCATGTATTCATTCATATCTTCAAATTTGGAGATTTAAATAATTAGATACATGTAGGTTTTCTGGGTTATTTTTCCAGGCAAGTTTTACTGAACATTTAGTGAATTGTACTCATCATTCTAAAATACTCTCATCTCATCTTTGTGCTCTGAAGTCCCTTTTCTGGTGTTAAAATTACTACCACTTCCTTGCACCTGCAAACATGGTGGATTTGTTCTGTGTGTGTCTACTGACCGGCAGAGCGTTCGGTCTTACTCAAGCCGGCTGTCCTCTTACGCTCGGTGTTTGTTCTGTGCGTCACTGCGTGGCCGGTGTGTTGGCTCCTGTCAGTCCGCCGGGATTTTGCTGCAGCACTTTCTTTCAGAATAGCTACAGGTTGCTCAGTCTGAGTCTTTTCTGTTAAAAGAAAACAAAAGCCTTTTAATTTCGCCTTCAAATTTGGTAGGTTAAGCTAGGTATAGAATTTTCAGTTCAAAATAGATTTGTGTGTGCATTCTCATGTCTCATGTAACAGAGTGTAGGACATGTCTCAGGTCATCCCTTCTCACCACAGTTTCGGTGTCAAACACATGCATTGGTCATGTTAGCCATGCAGCATTCTGTTTGCCCAGCGCCCCACTAGGTGAGTTGCGGCATGGGGTCTCATTCAGTGGCAGTTCTCATGCCTGATTTCAGAAGCTAAGGGTGTTGGGGTTTCTAGTGGAGAAGAGATTTCGGTCTCTATATAATTTATCCTGATGTGGAAGGTCACAGACTTGTATACAAAGTAATTTCTTTAAGAGTAAGAACCTCTTTAAGAAATTCAGATAATTGCCCTGGCCGGTGTGGCTCAGTTGGCTAAGCGTCGTCCTGCACACTGAAAGGTGATGGGTTCAATCCCTGGTTGAAGCGAGTGCGGGATGCTCCATGTTCTCTCTCTTTCTCTCTCTAAAATCAATAAAAAGCATATCCTCAGGTGAGGGACAGGGAGAACTTCAGATGATGACAAGGCAAGTGACTCTTTCCAGACTTTAGGTAAGAGTGTGGGCCTGGGCAGTCACTTCTCACGGTTCTGTTACACTTGCTGGGCTGTAGGTGTTCCCTTCCCACATTTCAGCAAGACAGTGATGGACAGAGTTGAGTAAATTGTTATTTTTCTCAACCAGGTAAGGGTTGGGGGGCAGACAAGCGTAACCGATTTACCTCTTGCCCTTAACAGGGTGTTATACCACAAGCAGAGTTTCCCTGCTGAGAGTAAACTTACCCTTAGGGCAGCCGGTGCTCGTGTGGAGGCGCAGTCAGAGCTCATCTTCCCTCTGGGGCGAGCACCCCGAGCAGGTGTCTCCCTGTTGACCAGATAAAGTGAGTGACAGAGCAACTCAGGGGTGGTCCTGAGTCTGTCTTGTTCTGTGTGCTTTTAAATCCTTCCAACTAAGCAGCTGAGGGCTCTTCACTAGTTCATGTCTGTTGCATCTGGGCCTCCTCTGTCTGACAGCGTACCAAGGAGATGATGTTTTATAGCAGGTTTAGGTGTTTGCAACCACCGGGCTTTCTTTATGGTCCGTCTTATAGGACGGTTGTGCCTAGATCCCAGCACAACCCAACGGCTTTGTCACTTCAGGCTTTACCCTCCTCTGCCTTCCAGGGTGAGGATCCATGACCTCCGCACCGACAAGGCCGCCCTGGCGCTCTCTGCACACCAGCTCGGCGTCTCCGCAGTGCAGATGGACGACTGGAAAGTTGTCAGTGGAGGCGAGGAGGGCCTGGTCTCCGTGTGGGACTATCGGATGAACCAGAAGCTGTGGGAGGTACATTCCAGGTAAGGCTGCTTCTCGGCACCTCTAGTGCTAACAGTAATGAGGACACCAGCCTCCAAGCCAGGCTTTGTACTTAGTGCCATCCGGGGCTTTCAGTCCTCACTGTAACCCCAGAAGCCAGCTGCCGTCATCTCCATTTTCAGCCGAGGAAGTTCAGGCTGAGGAGTGGAGCCGGTCCCGGTCAGTAGAGAGGCATTTCCTCTCTCCCATTGTGAAAACTGCCCTAATTCATTCCCATCTCCCTCCACTTAGAGTCTCGGCATGTCCTGCCCATTCCTTGGACTTCCTTCCACGGTGCAGAAGGGCACTTAGGACTGGATGGATTCAGGCTTGGACTAGGTGTGGTCTCAAACTTTAACTGGAATATTCAAGTTAAATAGGTACCATCCCAAGCACAGGCCAATGGCTTCACAGGTGTAGGTATGTTTACAAGTGGAGCCTGGCTAAACACTTAACAGCAAGCATGTCAAACTCGCGACCAGCGGGCCGCATGCCTCATTTACTTGGCCCATGTTAGCCTTTGAGTTTGACATGCTTATTCTTGACCTTTGGAATAGGGGTCATCTCACCCCATCCACTCTGCTTCTGAGACAGGTGGGAGGAAAGGCCACAGCCTACAATTGTGAACTGAGCTTTGTTCTCCCTCTAGTGCAAATCATGATAAGCTAGGCCCACAAGAAGGCAGCACAGTCTTCATTCTAAGTACAAGAAAGGTCAGGTTAAAAGAAGAATGTGGTTTCTTCCTTGGATGGCAGTGCTAGCAGTGCCCCAGCAGCAGCTTTTACAGACCAGAGCCCTGGGTGACCTGCCGGGTACTGGGCAAGTCCTCCCGTAAGCCCTTTTCTGACTTCCGTCGTGATGCACTGAGCTGCCACCAGGTGGTGCCAAAAGGCAACTAACACTCGCACCCACTGGAATCCCTTTTAAGAAGAGTTTAGAGCTGGCGCCACCTGCTCCAGCACTGCCTCCCCCGCGTGCAGCTCACCAGGTCTCCTTCTCTCCGAGAAGCTGCAGGCCCTCGGGGAGCGGTGCTGGGGAAGCCGGCGAAGGAAGCTCTTCCCAGCACTGTTGTCCTGACTCGTCTGCAAATGCACATCCAGTTCTGCCACTGGCTGGTGGCTTGTCCCCCATCAGGTCACTGTTAGTAGGCACCTGCCACTGCTGCTGTGATGCTCCTCTGACCTCTGTCCAGCTGCCTGTTGTGCCCCACCTCTGCCTGTCTCCTTGAGTCACGCTCACACCCGTCCTTTCTCTCCATTCCTCCTGCCTCACTGGGCTTAGACTCCCTTTATTCTAACCAGGAAGCCTGTGGCTCCCCCACTCCTGTGCCTTCTGAGAGGGCCTGTCAGCCATGGTCTCCTCCCCCTGAGTGCTGGGCTCTGTCGCATCTCTGCTCTGGAGCACTGTAGCCCTGCTTCTGCCTCCCAGCCCCCTGGTGTGTCTTAGCTTGACCAGGCGGGCTTCTCCGCTGCAGGTCTCTGCTTGCTCTGGACATTTTTCATCCAGGTCTCCTGGCTCAGTGCTGTGACCATAGAAGCAATGGAAAGGTTTTAGAATGAACAAAACTCTGTACATAGATGTCAAGCCATTTCATTCCAAGATCTTCTGAATGTGCATTTACAATCCAGACTGCCTGTGTCACATGGAGCCCCTGACTTTAGGACTCCGGGCCTTTTATGGTTCCCATGCCTGCCGATGGACTTGCCTCAGAGAGCTGGAGTGACTTGTCCAACACCAGCCAGCCTGGGCTGTTCTCGCTTGCGTGCTGCTGACTTTATCCTTTATGTCCAAAACACCCGCTGTTGGGGACATTCAGACTCGTTTACAGAGTGAGCCTGGCTCTAACTTTGGGAACTAAGGCAAGCCATTGCCCAGGGTGGTGTCCACTGTAAAAGGAAAGCCTGGTTTAGAGGGTCCTGGGGTCTCTATAGTTCTCAACTTCTGAGACTGGCAGCACATGCGGGGCGTGCTCCATTTCCGGTGACCTTACCTTTACCTGGGCGCTCTCCATTGTGTTCCAGACACCCCGTCCGCCACCTCTCCTTCACCAGCCACAGCCTCATCACCGCCAACGTGCCCAGCGAGCGGGTGGTGCGCAGCGCCGACCCGGACAGCTTCGCCACACACAGGAGGTCGGTGCTCAGCTGCTGTGGTCTGCGTGTGCAGAAAAGACAGTTATGTTTGGTCTCAGAATAGAACCCCCATGTCACACCACTCCCTACGGGATGTACTCTCAGGCACAGGCAACTGTAGGTGCAGTAGGGTGACATTAGCAAATAATGTGCTACGTGCCTGTTTTAAGTGTTTTCCCCACAATGTATCTCTGCTGCTGCAGGAAGGCTGCGGATGGAGACAGAGAGGCCGATACACGGGGGTTAGCGACCTCCTGTGGTCAGAGTCCTCCTGCAGGTTGGCTGGTGCCTCAGCTGCCTCACAAGGGAGACCCTTCACTCCTCACCCCATGCACGAGGTTTGGGTGCTTAGTGGCCTGACTTCTGAGCAGCCTGAGGCCAGGGTCCTCTCCTCCTGGCAGTTACCTCCCCATTTACCTCTAGTCCAGGCTCCTCAGTGGCTGGCACTGTGGGCCCAAGGGGCAGCTCTGTGACGCCTCTCTGTGCTCCCTCCAGGCACCAGGGGCTGGTCCATGCCTACGAGTTCGCAGTGGACCGGCTGGCCTTGCAGAGTGCTCTCCCCGCCTGCCGCTCTTCCTGCGACACCACGGCGGGGACCAGCTATGACCTCGCGCTCGCCTTCCCCTCCGACAGCACTTAAGGGACATGAGAAACGGAGAGAACCACAGAGGACTTCTGCTCCGGGTTTCAAAGGTTTGGGGAATAGAGAACCCCAGGGTCCTTGTGTGATGCTTTCCCGTCAGTTTTCCTCCCTCGACTGTGCGCAGCTGGGGCTTGTCAGGCGTGTTTCCCCTCACAGGTCCTCTCTCCTGGCCTTGGGAACCACACACTGATGACTCACATGTACACCGCCTCCCCCACCTCCTCCAGCTCAGCCAGCCGGCCGCAGGGGAGACACCCCAGCGGCTCCCGTCTCTCCTGGCCGCTGCCGCTGCACTAAGGCCTGGCTTATCACTGTGAACAGGCTCTTCCGGGCCCTGCTCCCACCTGCCGGGCTCCAGCCCCCCCCCCGGGGCTGTGCCTGCATGAGATTGGTGTTCACTCAGGTGGGCTCCCCCACACCATCTCACCAGTGCAAACCTGGCTAGCTGTATTTTTCCACAGAGCTTTTATAATTATATAATGACTATTTTGTTTATTATTGCATCTACAACATGTGATACAAAGCAGATATTTTCTACATAATCACTGAATAAACAGCCATCCTCCGGTGGGACGATGGTGATTCTACACGGGAGGAACCGTCATCAAACAAACCACTAAGATAAAGCCACGGAGAGAGAACTGTTCTGTCTGACAAACGGCTTCCACTTCCAGAGGACTACGTGGCACACCATTGCCTTACTCTTGGTGTACAGTGTTGGCGGAAGCCACCTGCTAGACCTTCAAAATATCACAGAACTACAGAGAAGAAGACCATAGTCGAGTGAGTTAGCAACAGATCACAGCAGCAAAAAACACGCACAGGATCTACCTGGCTAATATACAGGCTGAGCCAGTAGATACATATGCCAGCTTGTACCTTCCCAAATAGCCACAGACCATCAGACAGTGACGGCCACCAAGAAAGTCCCCTGTGGCACAGAGACTGATGTCAGTGACCCTGAATCCTAATGCAATAAAATTGGAAACCAATAAAAAGCTAAATAACAAAAACATCTGCAGATTCCAAACACTCCGACTTGACTTGGTTTTGAAAAAGGAAACAAAACGACCTGAGGGACCATGAAACCCCAGATCCAGCCCAGACGCTCGCCTCCACCAGCTTGGGCCAGCGGGCGGCCACGCCAGTGCAGCTCGCCCACGAGCGTGTCGAATGGGCCCAGCCCTGTGGGCCATCACTCAGTCCCAGCACCTTTGATCTCGAAGGTTCTGATTGCATAAGACCGTCCTTAAAATCCCACGTCCCCTGGAAGGCCAGTGGAGCCGTGACTAGGAACTGTCACTTCTCCGCCCAGCCTGCCCTCCGGGAGGCGGCACAGGACAACCGCTCTGCCTCCTTCAGCCCCACAACTTGAGGGGCTTCCTGCCACTGACCCTCCTTCTAGGTTCATCTCTCAGTCTAACGCCACTGACCGCTGGTAACGTTTTTCCTTGTAAGAAACAGTTCTGCCCAGTCTGATCTCCCAGTTCATTCTTCCGTACTAGCTTTGTAGCAATTTTATATAATTGGACAGTTTAAAGAAATCAGACCCAGACAATTCTACCAAAATTAAAAATAGTTTTAAACTGTTACTCACTGGAGCGGCTGGTGCAGTGTAAAATATTTACACACAGGTTCCCCTCCCCCTGAACCTGTGTGTAACTTCCCTCCCGTTCCTGAGTGGGTTTTGCAAAGAAGCATTTGTCACCCAAACCGTCCTCTCTCAGCACGCCCACCTCAGCGTTTCCGCTGTAAACTGTATCCCAGAGACACGGGCCGGCTGGGGAAGGGCCAGAGACCTTTCATAACCCGCCGTTTTCCCAGCAGCAGAGAGCGGCTTGGCCATGCCCACCCCTCCGCTCACCCCTGGGGCTGTTCCTCCCCAGGGACTGTTTTCAGGGAGCTGCTCCCACTTTCTGAGCTGGTTGTGGATCTTAATGCCACTGGACCACTCTGCTTCCCAAGCTCTCCCCTGCTGTCTCCCCGGCAGAAGCGGGGACTTGGATGTGCTCCAGGGACCAGGGCCAGACCCCAGCTCGTGTCCTGTCTCAAAACATTGTATGACTTTGCTTCCTACTTCATTACTATGTTTACGTTGGTCCTAATCTTAAATTTCAAAAATGTCTTTATTGCTCAACTGATTTGCCGCCCCTGGCCACCAGTCTCCCCCAGCCCCGCATCTCACTTTGCTCAGTGGCCTGGTTCTGAGCCCAGGAGCCAGGGAACCAACAAAACTACCTGTGAAATTGTGCACCGGGCGCATCCTGAGAATTGCGTCTCTGCCACTAGAGGGTGCTGCCAGTGTCCAGACAGTAGGCCATGGTTAGAAGACCCAGTATCACCCTCCCAGGGCAAGGGGAACCCCTGGCTCACTGGGTCTCAGCTGGTAGGAGGAAACATCTCCCTACGCAGGAGCTGGGGCTGAGGGAAAGCTGACAACCCCAAGATGAAGTCGTCCCACCCCAACCCTAAGAGGCTAGTGCTTCCTGCTCTGCGGTTAAGGGGCAGACACCGGCTCCTGCAGCTCTGCCTGTCGTTACAGAGAAGGGCCTCCCCGGAGTCGGCGGCCGGCCGGTCCAGCCGGGCCGTGACAGCGGCTCAGGCGGGAGCTGCCTCCTCCTCTTCCCGGACTTGGGGCCTTTGCTTTGGGCAGCAGCTGTGGTGGCCCCGAGCTTACAGAGCTGGCTGCCCGGCCACCACGCTGTGAGCCTCACAGACCTGCCCGCCTCACCCCCTCGGCCAGGCCAGATGGCACCTGGCGGCGTTGCAGGGGCCTGCGGCGACTTGGCCGGGCCGCCCCTGCCGTGTGGTGGCAGACTCCCTCTGGCTGGGCTGCCGCGGTGCCATGTGGCGCCGGCTCCCTTTCAGCCTCCGGTGTCGAGCAAGGGCGTCCAGCAGCAGGCTTCCTGTGGCTCGGCACCGGAGCTTCTCTTTCCCTGGGAGGGAAGGGAAATGGCCCCCACCCAGAACAGGGCCTGTCCTGCCGCAGCTTCTCGTCCTCCCACTGCTGGGACAGACACTGCTCTAAGGTGGGAGGGGGGGCTGCAAACTGCTTCCCAGCTCATCCTGAGACCTTACTGCTGCCCCTGAGCCACGCGGGTGCAGACCAGGCCTAGTCTCTACCCAAGGTCACCAACGGGTCAGAGGGCCCCGTGCCACCATCATTTGTCCCTCCCGGCCAAGCTCACACCCATCGGGGCCCCTGCTGGCTTGCTCACAATTCCTAGACAAAGGCAACCCTAGGGCCTTGGGAAGTGTGCTTAACACCCGAGCTCCACCCACTCCCTTCCCAAGGCCTCCCCAAGGTCACTGTGGGACGACAGCTTGCAAAGCAGGTGTTTGCAGAACCCTTGCCAAGGCGGCTTGTATTTTTAACTCTGCAGCAGCCTGTGTAAACCACCATGCGTTCGCAGACAGCTCAGCCTCCTCGCCGCACAGCCAGGAGGGACAGTTCAGCTCAGAGACAGGGTCGGGCCACACGGGACCGACTCCCATTAGCGAAGCACAGAGAGAACTTCCCGTCCCTTGGACCAGGATAATGGAACTGTTTTGTTAAAGTCCAGCAATAACTCGTTCCCTGAAAGGGTCCGTGGCCAAACTTGGAAGCTGCTGTGACCGTATTCCGTTTCCTCATCAATAATTCATGTCTAACGCGGCTGCAGAATGTCTCCCCCAGGCCTCTCCTATTAGATTTCCGTTACACGGCCCTTTTGTAACCCTACCAAGCTGCTGCTGTGTCAAACTGCCGTACTCGTCCACACGCCGAGTTCTGGTAACTCTCCCCCTTGGCGATGTGGCAGTGTAGGGTGAGATTCCGCTTTCCACCCGAGTCCTGGGGAAATGCCCTCACCCTCTACCTGGGCTCCGGCCCTGCCCCAGCTTCTCCCTCTGTAGCCCGAGGCCCTCAGAGCCCTGGCTTCGCAGCTTCCTTCAAATATTTGGCTTTGTGTCGATTTCTGCCTACTTCCTCTTAGTCACTGCAGTTCCTGACAGAAGGGCTGACAAATGTATCTATTTGATTGATCACCTGCCTGTGTCAGAACACCTTTCAGAACAAACACCTCCTGCCTCCATGAGGTGCCGGCCGGGGCACTGGGTCTGTGCAGCCAGCTGCCCCTCCCGGGCGCGCCGCTCATCCTGACAGTGAGAGGAGCGTTTCCAGGCCCCTGCGCCGGCCCCTGCCCCTCCACACTACCAGATGGCACCTCGAGACCTGTGCCCAGAGCAGCGACCCTCAACTTGTTCGTCAAAGGCCAGCAGCCCCACTAGACGGTGGGGCTGTAGCCTATCCTTCTGAGGTTTGTACCAACTAAGCCAGCCCCGGTCACTCCCCAAATGACCGAAGAGCAAAGGCCCAGGTACAGGCAGCACCTGGGGCCAGGCGGAGCGCTGGGCGGGCTGGGCAGAGCCGAACTCAGCAGCATGGCCGGGCTCCCAGTGTGTCCGTCTCTCTAATGAGCCACTGGAGGTGAGCAGTGGCCCCAAGCTTCAGACATCTAGCCTGGCCCCTGTGTGGTCTGCAAGTGAAAGCGTTTGATGCCTGCCCACATCCCAAACTCCAACTGGAGGCATGGGGCCGGCAGAAGATGCATTATTTATAAAAACAGTTTACGTCAGTGAGCTGCCTTTGTTGAGAAGAACAAACCGGGAGCGTCCAGCACTCAGGCCTGCGGTAGCCCTGCCAGGGCCCTGCCGTCCTGACCCTGGGCTCCCCTCACGGCATGAGGGCACCATCCCTCCGCACGGCCGTGGGGTGCACTGAGGACCTTCCTGGGTCAGATCCCCCCACACCGGGCTGTCGGCCAGAAAACAAGGGCGTGAGCAAGATCCCCAGCAGCAAGGGCAGCAGGAGGAGACCCCAGCCCAGCCCCGGGAAACGCCTCTTCCTAGTTCTCAGTTGGTCCTTCCCCCCAGATGTGGCCCCTGGAGGGCAGGAAACAGAGGCCTTCGCCTGACCTATTCCTCTGGATGCCTACACCTTCGCTGAACTACGTGCTAGCCTAGGATGCAGAGCCCAGGGCAGGACTAAAGACTGTCCCCGTCACAACCCTGAGGTTGGGCGGCAGCCTGACTGTCCACCTGCAGCACAGGGTACGGGGCCGCAGTGCACATGCGACACTGGGGTGGGTCCCAGGCCAGCGTCCTCAGGCACAGCTGGGCTCCGAGGCCCGGCCCCTCCTGCCAAGCGCTTTCCGACAGCAGGCGGGAGCCTCAGCCGGCCGCATGCGCCACCTCGGACTCCTGTGGCCCACGCTGCCCCGCTTCTCCAACTCACCTGCTGCTCTGTTCCGGTTTTTAAACACAAAACGCCGGCATCAACTTCATCCCAGACAACGCGTCTGCCTGTGTGCCAACGGGGCTAAGGCGAGGCCCTGGGAAGGGAAAGTTGGGGCCCGACAAGAACAGGTGAGAGACCCACATGTACCCAGCCGCCCTTTCCAGTCTGAACCCCAGCGCGGGTGTGACAGAAGCACTGCGACGCGCTTACGTCACAACCATGAAGTGAAAATTGGAGGATGCGGCCCAGCCGGGGGCTCAGTGGTGGAGCACTGACCTATGAACCAGGTCAGTTTGGTTCCGGGTCAGGACACATACATGGGTTGGCGGCTTGATCCCGGACCTCTATCAATGTTTCTCTCCTTCCATCCTCTCTGAAATCAATAAAGATAAATATTTTTAAAATTAGAGAATGCAAATTACAGCTGTCGCCAGTTTGCAGGAGAACTTTCTTAGAAGGCTGGAACAGCGCCGCCCAGTGTCAGTAAAGGAACCGAGCGTCTCCTTAATGCGATGCCAGGAGGACGCCTGGAATGCAAACAGCGACAGCCCCCACCCCCAGTGCTGTGCCCAGGGCGTCAGCGCCGGCCGGGCGAGGCGCAGGGCATCTAGGCTCCCCAAGTGTGACTCAGGCCACGGCCCCACCTGCCACGTCCCCCCCAGCCCATCCCGAATCAGGGGAGCCCATCCCGAATCGGGGGCGTTGGGAGATGCTTACCTGGGGTGATCACTTCCCCCCTCGGTGCCTGGTCTACATCGCTGCCACGGTGACCAAGTGCTGGGCCCCCCGCTGCCCCAGCCAGCCAGGAGGGGCCACAGCACCCCAGCCTCAGCCCTGGCATCGGTGCCCAGCAGCATGAGGCCAGCCGGGGCCGCTGCAGCCCCACGGGCTCTGAATGTGCGGCCGCGGCGCCGAGGGAGCCACGGCCAAGTGCCCAGCCCTGGGAGCGAGGAGCTGCCTCGACCTAATTCCCAGCACTTCTGCAGGGAGGACAGCAGACACGTTACCAAGATGAACCAACAGGGAGGAAAAACCCCCCCTCACGTCAGCCTTCAACACGCCTCGCTGCTCCTCAGTCTCCGCTGTGCCAGCCAATGGCCATGTGTGTGCAAGGGACAGACAGGAGCCCGGTTCATTAACAAACCCTGTTCCTTTTTATTAGAGATAAAAAGTCAAGTCCCACACACCATGCCCTGTCCTGGGGCGGGGTGAGCTGCAGCCGGAGGTCCCGGCCCTGTCGCGCCGGCCTCGGGGGCTGCCGGCCTCGGGGCTGCGCGGTGCGAAGTGCGGTCGCCGCGGGGAGCGCTCAGTGGCAGAGGGCCATGGTCTCCATGTTAAGGAAGCGGACGTGCATCTTGGTCTCGATGTCGATCCCCTGCCAGATCTGAAACGCACGGAGCGGCGTGAGGGCCTCACTGGCCCAGGCAAGTCCTGACCCCCCCTCCCGCCGGCGTCAGAGATGTGTCCGTGGGACACCAGCTAAGCCACCACAGGGACTGCCACTCTGCTGGTGAGCTTGGCTCGGCATGAGTTCTCTGAGATGTCACCGCAGCTGGTGACAGTCCTGCCCACACTCCCATCCCTCACCGCCTCAGGCTCTGAGTGACACCCTCGCACCTTCTTTTCACCAGTGAATGCAGGAGGCCTCCTCCTGTCCCTCACAGCACAGCCGACTGGGGGGTGTGGGGGGGCGGAGGGGGGTGTTGAATCATCAGAAGCGTCTTATCAACTTTAGGGCTCTGCGGCCCTGAGGTGTCAGTAAGCCTCCGTCATTCATTCCAAGTGACAACAGCCTGGTCTTGTCTGCCCCACGTTCTACACAGGCTCGCAGGAAACGTCACTGCCTGGTGCTGGAGAAGCTCTGCCAGACCCCCCTCTCCTCCCCCACCCCCACCTACAGTCCCCCACCGGCTGGGCGCTCGCAGCTCCTCAGCTACACAGCGCCCCCAACCCCCCAAGAGGGCCCCAAATGGAGCACGGGCGGGAGGGATGTGGGCAGTGACTTCTCAGGGCTCCCTGCTTATGTAAGGACGTCAAACCCTCAAACTGTCACCACAGATCTCCAGGGACGGCGGGGGCTGGAGACGCAGAAGCCAAAGCCACAAGAAGGCCCACTGTCACATGCACGATGCCCACGTGCTTCCGGCCCGCACCTACCCTGGGTGTGGGGTGCGGCTGGCCCGGGTGTGGAGTGAGCCCACAGGAAACCCCTGGTTCTACAGAGGCTCCGGCCTTGCTGGTGAACAGGATGTTCCCAGGAAAAATGCCTGGGCACCA